>OMKZ01018430.1:0-26969 GCA_900302535.1 Neoniphon sammara | reverse complement strand
CTATTGATGAAGGGTGAGACGTCCCATGCCTAATGTATTTTTACAAGCACACTGCTTACATAAACACAGAATGGGAAACTACACATATAGTATGTAAAAGGTAAAAAAATGATTGATATATTCAAAAGAGAATGTGCCCAAAGAATAAAAACATAAGAAACAGCATAAGAGTAAGAGTGCGCAATATCAGAAACATTGCATAAAAGCAATGCTGTAAAAGTGTGCTTTGAAAAATAGTATTGGATTAGTTGAGCAAAGATCCTTTGTAGTGTTTTGAACTGTCTGGGGGCCTGAAGGACCTCAGGTAGCGCTTAAGCTCTTACGGAGCAAGAAGGTCTGCCATGCCATGTAATGTCAATAAAATCTTAACGTCTACCCTAAATCTGATGACTGATGAATATACACAAGAGAGCATCAGCACTAAATAGAGGCAATTGTGAGGCATAAAAAATGCTAACACATACTATATAACAACACTAATTAATAGGCTTTTTTAAAAATTTTACCACATTGTCAAGTGTAGCTTAAAATCTGCTGTAACACAGTTTCAAAAATACTGTTCCTTAGCAAACTAAGAAAACTGCTGAAATATCAATACACTTCTCATAAACTGTCAAGATATGCATCAAAAGCCACTGCAAGGGAAAAAAATAAAATGTGAACAAAAGCATTTAAATGGGATTATAAAATGTGGTCCTAAGGCTGTTATCAAAATTCACTCAGTTATGATATATTTATTGAAAATCCTTGATTTATTGCTTTTATATGTGTGGCACAGGTAACAAATCATTTGGATATAAGATGTAATATCAGAGAAATGTTTGGAATAAAAAAATAAGTGACAGGAAATGTGAGCCCTGTTTAACTCCCTGTTTGGCCCAGTGGTTGAAACAATCATATTGATTTATGAAGATATGTTCAAATCCTCAAGATATTCTGTAGAGAGACACTTCATTCAATTTGTTTTAGTGTCCAGTTAGCGTTCAATCCTGATGATAAAATTAACTTAAAACAGCTGAAAATTAATATACTGCTCACAGCAAAAGTAAATCAACCTTTTTAAAGCTGTATAACGACAAACAAAAACTAAAAAAGTGTAAAATGATAATTCAATGTACTTGAAGTTTGTTAATACTGATAAAATACTGATACATTTGACTAAAAAATAAAAAATAAAATGTTTTGAGAAGCCAACTTTTCAAGAGGGGCTCTATTTTAATAAGCCTTGACACCTTGTTATCCCGGGTTTGTCTTAAGAGTTCTCCTACTTCAATGTCCAGTGATTATTTTGATTTCCAGAGCTTCTCTGATCCTACAGAAGACAAATGAAGTGCGTAACCACAGAGAGACAGAGAGCTCACAGAGGGTGAAAAGAGAGTCTGGGAAAACATTCCTTAGAAAAGGAAAGGAGAGGAGGGATGAAAAAGAAGAACGGAAAGATGTGGTAATAACTTCTTTTTTTTTTTTTTTAATGGTCAGTCTCAAATACCATCAAACAAAGTATTTTATTTCATAAACATTGTCTGAATATTTGAGAAACCAGATTCAGGATTCACGAATATTGCTTGAGTCCAATTGAGTGAAAGAAGTCACAGAAATTTTATGTTGTAAATATATGGCAGACACATGTAGAAAATAACCATAAGAGAAGATATAGCACTATCAATGCTGTAACCATCTGCTTGTACAAATGCCAGGGCTAACACCATTTGCTGTTATGTACAATCAGAGCAGTGACACTGTACATAATCACACTTACACACCATGTGCATATCTGTCACTACAGTGATTTTAGATCGGCCCTACACTGAAAAGCCATTAACCACGAGGCAGTGCCATGATATGGCCAAGCCAGAGCACACTTCAGCTTTTATTGTTCATCAATAATGTAAAGCAGATGAGAAGGGGGGTGGACTGGCCTTGTAAAGGGTTGAGGAAAGAGTAGTTGTGGGACAAGAAGAAACAACTGGCCCATAATGACAAACAAAAAAAAGTAATGACTTGACTGAGCTGAGCTGAATTGAATCGAATTGCATTGAATTAAATTTATTTAAACTAAGCTGAACTGAACTGGATGGAATTTAGGTGAAATTAATTGAACTAAATTGAACTGAACTGAACTAAGCTAAACTGAACGAAGCTGAACCGAACTGAACTGAGGGGAACGAGAAGACACTCTCAGTGACGTAGAAGATGTGTTGGAGGTGCTCGGGAAGCCAAGGGTCGCTTTAGGAAGCCGGGGGTCGGCTCTCTGCCAGAGAGCAGTGGAAGGTGTTGACTAGATGCAAACGAGTTGGCCCCGCTGAGGAGCGACAGCGAGGCAGATAACCCACTTTCCACCCACCCAGAGAGGACCTCTTTATAAGGGCTTTCTCATTGGGCCCCAGGCACCTGAGCATCACCAAAAATAACCTTCGCTGAGTCCCAATCCAGCGGGTTGTGGCTCCATGCCAACATGCTTTCCGCCCTAACAGCACAGCACACCACAGGCTCCCCTGTACATCTTCTCCTCCTCTAAAAACTCATTCATACAACAAAACCAGCTCACATATAGTGGACCGTATTCTGAGAGTACTGTTGTGTGCATCAGGGAAATGAAAGAGAAAATGAAAGAGAACTTTGAGGTCATTTTAGTATGGACACTTGAAAAATGATGTAATATATTTGCATGTAAGATGTTTTAATTTTTCTAAAAATTTTTCTAAAATTTTTCTAAATCTATTATTCTAAAAGAATAATAGATTCATAGGATTAGGCTTAATTAGATAAGCAATGAAGTAAATACTGAATAAAACTAAGAGACTTTATTAGACAATACTCATACACTCACTCATACACATATACACTCACACTCACTTGAGCATGTCTGCACGCACGCACACTCTCTCTCTCTCTCTCTCTGTCTCTCTCACACACACACACAAATCTATCCCAACAACCTCTATTTTCATAGTTTGTGGTGACAATGACACAAAATGAAGAGACTGGGAAGATGATGAGCGAAACAAAAAAGGGAAAAGAGGTGCAAAACAGAAAAAAGGACCTTTGCGTGCCGTGTGTATTTCACTTTTATGGCGCTCAGGCAGCCAGCGGAAACACTGTCTCGCAGTGTGCTGCACAAGTTATAGTTCTTTGCTGAAAAGACTTTCCTTTGTCAGAAAGTGCATCCAGATTTACAGCTTGACAATAGTAACAGATCATAACAACAGCGCAGCTCTCCAGTGGTCCCCAGACATTCTTTATATTACAGTTGGCAGGTGGGGCTTTAAACAATGTGGTTTATCCCATTCTGCTCAGTTAGAAAAGATAGGATTTGATGCATTCAAAGTTAAAATTTGGGACTACGAAGGCACTGCAAGACAGCAGAACATGATGAATCTGTAAATCTTAAGAAATCTTAATTTTTGCCTAGTGACACTGTTAAAGCCACAGGTGGCTGCCGAGATGATTATTATGATGATGGTGATCTAACAAATACTAAACCTGCCCTCTCCTGCAGCACACTCCACTCAAACCACCAGCAGAGATGAGAAGGTAAGGTGTCATTGGTTCGTTGCCTGCCAATCACATTGGAAATATGTATGGTGCTTTTGTCAAGTGGGAGGGATTTACTGCACATGGTAGTTGTTTTGGCCAGTTTAGAATCATGCAGGGGGTCAGGAGGTTCCTGATTAGCAGGAATCATGGAAACATACCAGGCAAGTCAAGGGATTTTGAAACAGAAGGACTAAGTGGGTGAAAAACTGCAAACAAATAATGGAAAAAGCAAAATAGATCCTGTCTCAAAACATGTCATTCACAATAGGCTGATGTCTGAATACCAGCACAAATTTGAAAAACCCACCAGTGGATTTTTTTTTGTCCTAATTAGCAGCTGTTTGCCCCTGAGACATGTTATACAGTCATTTTCCTGTGATCAGAAGCTAATTTAAGGTCCCTTTGAAGAGGCTTCAAGGCAGGTTGCTCCAAAAGTCCTCCCATGTCCAAAACAAATGCACTGTAATTACAATATGACAACATTTCAGCTCCGCCCATCCTAAGAGAGCAGCACTGTATGACCTTTACAACCAAGCCTAAAGGAATGTCCCGGTGATAATATTCAACCTGCAGTGAGTTGTCAGCAGTTTTCCACATAGGAAATTGAAAGTGCTGAGGCAAGAGCGGCTAATGTCAGTCATGTAGGCCCTGTCATTCCTCAAGTGCCCTTTTGCCTTGTAAGCGATAGCCTGAGAAAGGGCAGCAATCTTATCATCGCAGGGAGCGCACAGAGAAGAGAGGAGAGGAGACCCAGACTGCAGAGACGGGTCAGGACAGAATGAAGCACAACACAACACAAACATCTGCAGACACGTGATGGTTTGGATAATGGATGAAGAAATCCAAGATATCAACCAAAAAACCATTCAGATATCCAGTACTCGACATTCATCAACGGAAGCAAGACATGGTTAATGTGAGACCAGGTTTCCATGACGACCATGCCATTGTTTACATTTACATAAAGACTCATTTGTTGTCAGTGGTCAGTCAAAGGTCAGTCAAGGCCAAAGAGCCTCTGCTACAGCCATCTACACACACACACACACACACACACACACACACACTTACACCAGAAAATATATCCAACTGTTGTGAGAGCAGTGACAGCAGTATGCTTCGGCTCTTTGGCATATCTCAAGTGGATGCTGTGTCCGTCCTGGGAACCCTAAATAAAGATAAAGTTGCCGTTCCTGATGCCTGGAGAGCTGCTGTAACTCTGAAGAGCGCGGGGATTGGGAGAGGGGCCATCAGATAGACACAGGGAGAGAGGGATGGTTTCACCGAGGGAGGGAGAGGAGGCAAAGCCAGGCTGCAGCTGGTATCTGTGCGAGGATTAACTGATATCACAGCCAGTGTCCCCTCCTTCACTGCGGTTTGTCCTGTTCCCAGACCGTCCTGTGACTAACAGTGCAGGACCCTATCTGAATGTTACTCACCACAAATGTCCTTTTATAGTAACTCAGGTGTTTAGTTCAACAACTCATTTCATGGAGTGAAAATGAAATAAAATTTTCTTTGTCAGTCTGTCTGTCTGTTTGACTCTTGCCTCATTTTCTCACACTTTCCCCAAAACAAAATTATTGTTATTCTGTCTGTAACTAATGTACTGCTGACATCATAGTTTTTCTTTGTAAAAGAGATCCTTAATGTCATTGACTATATTTATGGGAAACCTGCAGATCTTGTTAATTAGAGTGACTGAGCCTCACTCAACTCAAACCCCTCAGGTTTGTGTGTGTGTGTGTGTGTGTGTGTATGTATATATGTATACATACATATATATATATATATATATATAGAGAGAGAGAGAGAGAGAGAGAGAATTTTATTTATTTTTTTGCTATTTTTTTGCATGTGTATGCATACTTATAAAATTCTAAATGGCCAAGAAAGGAAATCCACAAAAATCAACCTATATTTCAAATAAGTATATGCAAATAAAACAATAAATAAATAATAAATAATATGTCCTAGAAGGCTAACTTCAAATTGTATGTAATTATAGTCATGTATAATATATCCTGGGATGAGTATACATATTTAAAAAAAAAAAAAAAATCAGGACATCATTTATAATGATTTTGAGAAAAGGTTGTGTTTCACTTGAATAATGTATCCAAGCTTAGGTTACATTCAAATATAAAGCATGCCAAATGTATTTCTGCAACATTTATGTAAACATGTAAATTCATGCAGTATATACAGTATATAAGTGGCTTTTTTTGTAATACTGATACATTTCAAGATGTAGGATTTTAATGTATGGGGTTTTCCCATACAGTACATTAACTTATGTTCTTAAAATGTATGCAAATGTATTTTTGCATTTGGGGTGTATTATTATTATTACTTTTTGATACTGTTTATTGTTCTGTATATAAGAGCATATAGATATATAAATGTGCAACACTATTTTACTATAATAGCAACAACTTATTTGGCTGATGTGAAAATAATAAGGTATGATATATATATATATTTTTTTTTTTAATGAGGACAAAGAACACTGAGGCAGTTATGACTGCACTGCAAAGTAAGATGAGGTATATACCATGTGGGACTTTGCTCACTTTACCCGTTAGAAAGAGTAGCAAGTGTGTTTTATGAATTGACTGTCTTTGGAAGATCCCCCCACCATGAAATATGACAGTGCTCTGGTGTGTGTCCCATGGCAATCTCCATGGTGACTCTGATGTGTTTGGACCAAATACATTACTTACCTACCACCCATTTTCTTCCATCTTTAGCAACATTCACACAAAAGACTGGAAGCCACAAATCTTCAAGGAAGAGCCTAGACCCACAAATAACTCTGGCTAGATAACCTATGATAGCGTGTACGCATATCATCAAACAGCTAGCTTTCTAACCATATCCAGATGGCTGCCTGACTCTACAATATGTTTCCCTCACTCTCATCCTCGGTGTAGCGTTCTGCTCCTCTGTGGCCTGTGTTCATGTGGTCATGTTGTGCACCATCTCAGCAGCGGAAGAAATGAGAGAATTCTCCTTTGGTGTATGATAGACTGCTGTATCTTCCTCAGGAAATAAATTACATGATCATTTGACATGTAGCCAGCAAAACCATTCAGACGTAATGCTTCTCAGATGTGAGACAATTGTGTCATAATTTAGGATTAAAAAAACTCAATGTTAGTATGAAAATGATAAATACAAACCCCGGGAACATTATATGAAAGGAAATTAATGCCAATTTGTTTTAATATTATTAAAAACACGTACACTTGTTTCCATTATTTTTATTCCATTGGCCCTAAAGTGGTGGCAAGTGGGAAGGCTGAAAACAAGCAATTAAAACATTAGATTATTAATAATTATTCAGTATTTTCTTACAAAATGCATCAGTTAGATAAGAATCTAATGCAGAAAGCAGACTGATTTTTTGCAAGGTGCTTTCTAGCCATCCATTTCAATGGACTCTGGATCATTTGAATGCTAAGTAGCGGTTTATTCAATTCTACTGTTTCAATACATAAATGAAACCTTATCCATTGTAGACTTGAAGCTGAAGTGATGAGAAGTTAAGCAAGAGCTCATTAGCTCACCTTTGTATAATAATTCAATTCAACTGGGTTCTCTTTGCTTTAGGTTCAACTGTTACACTTTTCTTTTTCTGTAGGCATCTTACCTACATAAACCTGGACTCACTATTTAATTATGAGAAAAATTATATATCTTCCATATCAATTAACTTCAGGAAGTCAATGTTTCTATAGTATTTCACATCTTTGCTTAAAACTCCACATGATGAACTGATATCTGGAGGCCAACATGTTAAGGCACTGCTAGACCAAAAAGGTTTTTCTGTCTTAATTGTGATTAAGAATCTCCACATTATCAACAGAGCTCTCATTTAGCAAAGTTTACTGTCACCCTCTCTCCTCCTTTTCTTCCCTTACATTCACATGGCCTCTGTGGTACTGAGAAAAGAGCAGAATGGAGATTATTTCTCCCTCAATTGATGCCACAATTGCAGTGCTAGTTTTCCACCAAAAGAGTGCAGCACTATACTTCTCAATCTAAATTGGTTCAGTGAATTGCAATCTAAGGCCTCACTACATAAGCTCTTACTGTATTTGCAACTTAATACTAACAGTTTTTATGATCATATTTATCTTTATCCGCAAATCATTCAAATAAATCATTCTTCAAACTTGAAGGTAGAAATTTCATAATTTATAAAAGAGAACTGATCCTGGCTGGATGATATTTAGGGGTCATCATGGATCAGTATCTTGCTACTCTGGCTCCATGGCTACTGACAAGGATCACTATCTTGCTGAGCTGGTGCCAGGATCTGAGGGTGCCATTTGGGACAAAATCCAAACTTTGGCTTACACATACAACTGCTTCATCTCTCACATACATGTATAGTGAGAAGCTCTCATTTAAACTACTGAAACACTCACACACACTGTACTGAAAACCTCTCACATTCCCTACTGAGCCACTCTCACATATACTACTGAAACTAAAAACACTACTGAAATTTAACTTCTCACATTCATTATTTAAATGCTCACATATACACCACTGAAAACCTACCTCACACATACAATATTAAAATGTAAATGCCTTAAACTGCTGAGATGTTAGCCTGTTAATATTATTATGCAAATAATATTGGGAGAAACAGGCTGAGAAATATTATGCAGCAAAAGTATAATTTTCTAAATCATCTAGCAGCCTAAATATCACATTGGAAATACACTAATTGTTTGCTGTCTCACCAGGTAAATTGACTGTAAATGAAGACATGACAGAATATAGTTTAATTCACATCTGCATTGACCATCACTTAACATGTGTATAGATACAAACATATTTTAATTCACAAAATAGATTAAGCAGATAAATTTGCAGAGTAGGAGTTAGTTAAATTGGATCGTTCTCATACACAGTGCTGCTCCACGTCAAATGTAGAGTTCAGTACGCACTCTGAGAAAACGGTTCAACTGCATCTCAGCAGTCTAGAAATGCTTTCCTCAACTTCCCTTTCCATCCACAATCCTGAGAAAGTGAAGGACTGAAACTACAAGTTAGATGATGAGAAGAATCATAAAACTCCTAAGGTGGACTGTGAAAATGATATTCATCTCTCAGTCTCATGGTGCCGATCATTTCCTCCAGCTGACACCATCACTCCACATCTCTCCATCATAACACACTGTCCCATCCTCACAGCCTCTTCTTCATTTTGCCCTTCTTGCCACCTCCCCGTCCGAAACCAGACTTCTTCATATCAGAGAGACGCTGTTTGCTCTTGCCACGGAGTTTCTTGAGGCCTCCGCTCTGCAGGAACTGCTGCTTCTGTTTTTTCTTCCGCTGCTTCAGGATCTGTTCGCTCGTCTTCAGCTCTGAGCGCACTCTCTTACCGCCGGGCGTCTGCTGTGGTCCTGCAGGCCCCTTGAACTGAGGACCTCGCCGACCTCGGCCACGACCTTGAGAAGGGATGACAGAAAACTCAATACTTGGTTGCTACATGTAATAACAACCAGAGCTCAAAATAATCATCTGCATGGGACAGAACTGCTAGGTAATCAGTAACAGGTTGAAATCTTACTTCCTGCATGGAAATTTAAGCAGAAAAGATTTGAATAGGTGGAGAAATACAGAGTTGCATGGGTTAAATGAGATCACAATTACAAAAACTGTAATTATGATCTATGAACAAAATAACTGTGGATAATTTCAAGGATGAATAGTTTTTGGATTAAATCTGTACAACAGTCCATGTAAATTATGGATATATGCATCACTTAAAATATTTTGAAATGGAGGCTGATAATAGCCTGGTATCATAATACTTAAAATTACACTATGCAATCTTGACATTTAACTTAAAATTCTATGGATTTTTGAGGTAATTCACCATACGGATGTTTGATTGATCCCACAAACTGAATTAATAGTTGTTGTTTTGCCAAGCCAGCTGGGTCAGATTTAATGCCTTACATTTTGAAAGCATTCTTCTATAAAGAGTAAAACCTGAGACTGAAGATGCACTCCTACCTCCTCTTCTCCACCCTCCTGCTCCTCCATCTGAGTCATAGTCGCCATCATCCACCTTGTACTTTTTCTTCCACTCCTCGTAACTGACACAGCGTCAAAGTCATAACACAAATGAGCAACGCAGCAAAGCACAGCAGAAATGCAGGACTACAGAAATGCATTTGTTTGTACACAGTAACAGTAGTGATATTAAATAGAAAGGGGAATAGTTGCCATTAGTCCACAGTGTCTGCTCACTGTGCCTGAAAGGATACAAGTTCTTCTTATTCTTGCCACTGACCACCTGGCCGCTCTCTGTTTTTATCTTCTTCTTCTGTTCCTCCTTTCCTGTTTCTCTGACGAATCGCTTCCTCTTGCGGTCCCTACACAGTGATAGAGAATCACAATAAAACAGTGTGAAAACTGGTATGGTGTAACTGTGTGTGTGTGTGTGTGTGTATATGTGGGCACCACAGACAGAAAAGATAAGTGACTGAATGAGTGAGATTTTTCACCATTTCATCATTTTTTTGTGCTGGTTCAATCGGTCGCCCTCGTCTCCCATAAGGTCGAGAACTGCTGAGGAGGCTTGCTGTTCAAAAGCGCTGCCATCTCCTCCAAGACTCAGCCTGGTGATACACACAACGCAAGTCACGGGTTATGAAACACTACAGTACACTCTCATCATTTATATCACACATACAGTGTAGTTTCCATTGTTCGATCTAATATCTTTTCATTCACATTTCTGTTTCCTCACCCTCTCTCAGAGTTGAAGTCTTTGGGTCTGTACGGGATGTAAAACTCCTCGTCTTTGCCCGTCTGTCTGCTCCTCTTGCTCTTTGGCCTTTCTGACTCTCCGTCCTCCTGTGGTCCTCTCCTCTTCCCGCCCACCACCTCTGAGAAAACCCCCTGGTGGAGAAATGCAGGATTACAAGTTCAGTGACAACCGACTGTCATGTTGGCATTTAAATTGATGAAAAATAATTAAAACACAGATGATTATCTTAACAGTAGAGACACTGATACAGGGTGCCTACAAGTATCAAAGAGTTAAAATGAACATATTTAAGACCTCCTTAAGAAACTTTTTAATAAAATTTAAGGCAGGGTTTTAGAAAAATAACCTTTTTCTTATTCAAATAAACATTTCAAATAAGTATAAATTTAAGTACTACATATTTAGTCCTGCACAGTATTAAATTTCGGGTAGGAATGTGGCAGATTATTAATTAGATGATTCTATGAACTGTTATTGTGACAGTATCCTTTAGGCTTCATAACAAGGTGATACCGTAATAAATCTAACCTTTACTGTTATGGAACTTGGGACAAGTAAGTACAAGGATTTTCTTGGATTTCCCTCTAAATGTAGGAATGACTGATACTTATTAAATGGGCTGGGTTAATTAACAAAAAGCATTTTCCCAACAGGTAGGTGAAGCAGGTCCTTTACCAGTATTAATCTGCTATTCAGATTAGATTAAGTATCTTAAATTGAAGCACATACAACTGACCAAAGGAAACAAAAACACTTGTCTCTTTTTTGAAAGTATACAGGAGACATTCTACTCCCTGAATCAACTTCTACACCTTAATTATATTACCAATAATCCCAATAATTTACAGCGAGAGGCTCTTACTTTCAGAGACTCCTCCTCCTCCTCCTCCTCCTCCTCGCCTGGTGTGTGTGTGGACATGTAGCTGGTGGTGGTGGGGGGGTTGAGGGTCTGCTGCTGAAAGCTCTCTGCAGCCAGGTCTTCTCTCTTTTTGCTGAACTTGTCCACCAGTCGTGTGTCCTTGGACCGCTTGGCCCGCATCACTTCGCTGGCTGTGGTCTTATTGCTGGAGTTGATCTCAAAGATAGTCTGAAACAGGGAAGGCACTTAATGTTTTTGTCACAGTATAAGCAAAGAGGTCCAGCACCAAGATACCTGCCTCGCTGTCAGTCTATTTAACAGGATTTGGGCGTAACAGGAACTAAAAACTCACTGCTTTGGATTTGTAGCTCTTAATGGCATCAACTATGTGGAGGCGCTCCAGTTCCATTTTCTCCAACCCAGAACCTAAAACACAGTCAACACAAGTCACGTTACAGAATACAAATCCACTACTAAGGCAAACACCTGAGGGCAGAGACTGAAATGCTGTTGTCTGAGCATCATTATTAATGTCTTCACAATGTTCAGCCTCATCCAAACTGACCCAGCAGCGGATGAACGGCGATGCTGGACAGATCTGTGTTTTTGACTCGTCTGATAGACTCGGTCGAGGGGTTCGGTCGGGATTTGATGTACTGCTTGTAGGCGTTTTCTGAGACGCGCCGCAGGTTCTGCAGATCCAAGGAGTTGTCGTGGGATGTAATCAGCTGGGAGCCTTCATCATCCAGGATGCTTTGAGGGACCCGACCAAACACGCCGTCTAAATCTGGAGAAGAGGAGGTTTGGATTAAATTTGAATCGAGAGGAGAGCAGGAAGGACTGAGAGAGAGTGATAAAAATAACACGTTTACAAAAATAAAGTCAGTAATACTTATTTTAGAGGGTGTTAATATTCATTTAAGTGTCATTTTGTATCAAGTTAGTCTCAATCTAACCATAACCCGACCCCTCACCCCTAACTGATACAGGTGATAAGTCAACTAATAGTCTATTGATACTAAGTATTTACACTGGACAGGTTTATATGAAGTTAAATTCCCTCGATTGTGAAATTCTATTGATAAAAAGTTGAAGCTAAGATAAGTATTTAAAATTGGACAGGTTATTATTTAGTATCTACAGTGTCTCATTTTGGAGGCTCAACTCCTAAAAAGTTGATATTCACTTGAATATTAGCACAATATTAACAGTCCAAATAAAGTTTGACCAAAAAATCTAAAGTATTCAGCACAGATCACAAATAAGATTTCGATCGATTCACGATCAGAAAGCCGAAGCCCACCTGGTGTGTGTTCAGCTGTGGCCAACTGCAGCGGCCTGCCAAGGAAGAGGTGGAGGTCATAGACAAAAGGCACCTCATCTGGACACACCATGCTGTAGGCCGTACCACTGCGCCCCGCACGGCCCACACGACCTGAGAGAGAGACACACACGGGGTGAACCAGACATATCACTTTTCCCTTATCAAATTTATCTTCAAAAGTGTTACGGGAAAAGGTTTTTTACTGTGTGAAAATACTGTGAATATTTCAGGATGTACTAACAGTTAATTAGGCTCTGTTTGATCTGTTGGACTGTTTACTGAATTCATGACAAGTTGCACATGTCTGATGGCTCAAATCCAGATGTTTATACTGTGTTCAGACCACCTACCAACTCTGTGCAGGAAGAGCTTGGCCTTGGAGGGGAAGTTGTAGTTAATGACGTTGTCCAGCAGGGGGATGTCAATACCACGAGCCGCCACATCTGTCACAAGCAGCACCATAGCTTTCCTGTGGACGAACTTCCCTATGTTGATCTTCCTGGCAGTCTGGTCCAGGGCACTGTAAATGTAGGCACACTCCACGTCCTCTGACGCCAGCAGCTGGACAGAAAAACAGAAGAAGGTAAAACTGAAGCGAGACGCAAAGCTGATATTTTACACATTTGTCACACACATCTGAAAACTTTAGAGTCTTGCTCAATTCTGCTCTTTTTAGGAGTCACTGAGAGGGTAAAACTGTCCACCAAGTACTGTCATCTGCAATCCTTTCTTATCACGAGCTCAGTGAAATAATAGCAATGAAAATTAAGCAAAACCCAAAGCCTCCCAGAGGGATAATACAGGAAAAAACAGAGGGGACACAAAGGAGGTTGATGTAATCCTGGTGGTGTTTCACCTCTTTGAGGTACTCCACATGGTGTTTGGTGGCAACAAAGACCACTGTCTGTTCTTGAGGCTTCACCACGTTCCTCAGCAGGTGCAGCAGCAGCGCTGGTTTGTCGTCCACACGCAGATGGAAGAACGACAGCTGGGGTAAGACAGAAGAAATTACATTATTGGTTTGTAAATCTTTTTTTGTTGTTGTTGATGTTGAATAATGTAAGAAACTAAACCAATAATGTAAAAACACTTTAGTCGCTTAAGGTTTTTTCACTTTTGTAGGCAGTCATTATGACTCCACCGATGCATTTATAATTTTATTTTATTTTTATTATTTTAGAAAGCACTTTGAATTGCCTCTGTGTATGAAATGTGTTATATAAAAAAGCTACCTTGCCTAGGGGATGAAACCTATCTATTTTGGGGACCCCATGACATTCCCTGTAGTGCCACCAGCAGGCACATTATTTAATCTTGTACACTAATGTCTTGAAAACTATGTTAGCATTGCAATGAAATTTGGTTATAATATTCATGTTGGCCAGAGGATGATAAACTCTTAGTACATTATTGGTTCAAGATATTATTACATTATTGGATTTTTATTACATTATGGGTTTATTACATTTTATTTTATTACATTTTTGGCATGTATTACGTTATTGGCCTTTACATGTCTATGAGGTTAGGCATCAGTTTGCATGATTAATCGGCACATAGTGTTTTTGTGATGAATCTGTCATTGCTGGATGAAAGCACCTGTTCTATGATGTTGAAATAATGACAGTCTATGAAGCAGCAAAAGCACAATCACAGCAGCTGTTACACAATATTTTACTGGAGTGTTTTTACAGTGAAAGTCCCACGTGGATGTTTTCAGCTGGGATAAATTAAAGGCAGTGAATGGAGGAGGTGAATGAATTGCACACCTGTATTCATGAGGTGCCGGCTGACTAAAAGCAGGCAGAAAAGCGATAAGAGCAGCGACACACTCACAGCTCCAATGTGATAATTTACTAAGGCATAAAAACCCCAAAGATTCAACACCTAAGATATCTTCATCAGAGTTAATTTGGGACCAGACTAAACCTAATGAAGACATCTTAGCTGTCAAAATGTTTTTTATGTCTCAATAAATGATCACATCGGAGCGAAGAGTGTGTGGCTGCACGCCTCTTATCATTTTCAGGGGACATGTTAAAGGACCACACCACTGCTTTAGAATAATTTAGCACAGTTATTACAATTCATGTATAATTTAGTCAGTCAGCCTCATCGGTGTCAGTTCTGTCATGATGTGTGCAAGTAGTTTACCTTGATTTGGTCACTGAGTTTAGAATCCACATCCAAACGAATCAGCACTGGTTCTGTCAGCCCTGTAAATGAAATTAGATTAGCATATGTGGTCATCATCAATACGCACATCATTCAAGGTGATGGGCTTTCAGGCTTTTTGCTGGTGAAACTGCCACTGAAAAAGATCACCATTTCTCAGGTTGTTCAATAGTCACCATTAATCTATATATAAACATAAGCTGAACAAAAGGAAAAGTCCTCATAGCTGTGCAGTTTACACCCACTAAAGCTAAACTGAACATTGGTAAAGTGTAAGGTTATATGGTTACCTGGACTTTTTTTTTTCATTGGCAATGTAAACAAATGTAAACAAATGTTTACATTTGTTTGTGCTAAAAGTTAAAAGCTATGGAGAATGAATGGAGAGATACAAATTCGGTATTCTGGATTAGCAGCCCAGAGGAGTACAGAGCAACTAATAAGGATATTTCACCACCATGTGGACTCAGATCACGTCCAGGTAACTATACAACCCAACACTCCACCAACGTTCAGTTTTGCTCTAACACAAGACTGTTGGTCGTACCAGCTCTGGCAAACTCCACCAGCAGTTTGGGCAGGGTGGCAGAGAACAGCAGCGTCTGCCTGGTGTCTGGAAGCCTCCGGATGATCTCCTGAAGCTGGTCAGCAAAACCCATCTCAAACAGCCTGAGAGGAGAAAAAGCATCGGCACATTTCACACACATCTGCAGCTCATTCTAATGCAAGAAATGAAAACACACCACAGCCCATTTCTTACCTGTCAGCCTCATCAAAGACCACATACTCCACACTCTGCAGCTTCAAGTTCATGTCCTTGATAACATGCATGAGACGACCTGGGGTACCAATGATTCTGCGGGAAGAGGACAGAGATTAGGAATATGATGTACTTGGAGCCAAATGCCACTAACAAACAAATCTTAACTTTTGTGTGTACTTACATGTCAGGATTTTCATGAAGAGCAGCAAATTGATCATCCATTCTAAAAAAAAAAAAAAAAGCCACAACATTTAAATTCATTACTATGTAAAAGGACAAAGGCAAGGATTTCAGATTTCAACAGATAAAAAAAAAACTGGACTGTCACACACACACACACACACACACACACACACATACCTGTCTCCACCAAGGATCAAGGCAGTCTTGAGGCCTGTGTATTTTCCCAACTGTAACACAAAAGGAATATCAACATCAGTTTCAGTCAAAGAAAAACAAGTCACAAAGGTTTATATGTCCAAGGAGAAAACATCAGTGAAGCCACAATAAATTAAAGCTTAAATTCAAACAGCAGATTATAGCGGCAATTCCAGAGTTCAAACCCAATATGAGCTATACGCTATTACTGCACAGGCCACACCCACTTCACCCGAAACAACTAAACTTTAACATTTTGATTAATGCTTGTATCCCTACAGTATGTACAAAAAGATATAGTGGAGGAACAGTAACAATAAAAATTCCAACTAATCAATAGCAAGACAATGGTGAATTAGCCCTACAGGCTTGAAACATTAAATATAGCTGTGAGCAGAAATTACATACCTCAAATTTATTTTACACCCATTATAAGCTATACACCATTATTGCGTAGGCAACGTCCATATGCACCCATCACAACCCAACTCAATATTTTGGCTAATGCATTTACCTAATTTACATATTTTTTCTGGAAAATGGTTACGAAGTATAGCCCTAGCCCAGTTTTTTCACTAAGTTTGGTCTGATAAGTCAAAAACCATAGGGAGAAAATAGCTGTTTTTCAATAAATTCATGATGGCAGAAATTTATTGTGCTGTATGTAAGTGGTCCAAGAATCACCTTTGTATCACAAGACTAGCTGGGATTAAATGCATGTAAAACATGGCCTTCTGAGTTTTGAAATGTCATTATATGATTGAAATGCCTTATTGGACAAAGCTGCTAAGTTTAATAGTGACTTTTCAAATGCTTTTTGGTATGCAAGACGTTATAATTATTTTATAAAACCGTACTTAGTCTCACTAATCAGAACCCAAGTTTACATTTTGTCTTTGTCTGGGATGCTAGAGCATGTGTAACAAATTTCACACAATTTCAAATGCAACTGTTTTAGGAGATAAAGATTTGTGGTTGGGCCATACAGCCTTGAATGATGCATAAGCAACAACAAATCTAAGTGCAAACATTAAGCAGTCTGCTCATCTAAAACACTACCTCTTTCGTGAACTTCATGGTCTGCAGGGCCAGCTCTCTGGTGGGGGACAGGATGAGGGCCCGGGCTCCCGTTTGGGCCTGGGGGGCCTTCAGCTTCTCAAACATGGGTATCAGGAAGGCAGCTGTCTTACCGCTCCCAGTCCTAGCCATGGCCACTACATCCTTCCCATCCAAAATCACTGGGATAGTCTGGAGCAGGGAAGAGAAGAATTGGGCACTGAAATATGATGCTGCTAATAGTCACAAATCTATAAAATGCTGAAGTATCCTTAACTAACCTTCCGCTGGATTGGAGTGGGGACTTTGTAACCTTTCTTCATGACTCCTTTAAAAATTGGATAACTGAGACCTGAAATCAGACACAAAGGACTTTATTTGGACGCTGTGGAACTGTTTAAAGCTCCAGTTTATTTCCAGAGAGAGTGTGTGATTCCTGCTTGTAGGTAGTTTTCTGCCATCACAAAAATAACAAAATGACAAAGAACTACATTCCATAGCTCTTCACTTTACTATTTTGTTATATATTTAGTTTAGTTTAACAAACACAACTGGACACGAAGTCCGATCTCTGCACTGTTTCTCACCCATGGACTGAAAGCCTCCAGACTTTTTCTTCTTCTTGTTTTGGGCCCTGACCAGCTCCCTGGTGTCAGGCTCCACATCTGACAGGCAGTCCGATGAGGTGGGGAAGCGAGGCAGCTTTCTGCCTGTCTGAGAAACGAATAAAAATAGGGACACTAGACACTTTATCCACAGCCACCGCTTTATTTAGCAGCTTTTACTGTGCACATCTGTCGTATAACAGTTCATACAGTATATGGTTCAGCTTCACATGCTACAAACAGCTGACTTGGTCTACAAATCAAATTCATTAAAAGGTGAACATTTATCTGATTACGACAAGCAGTTTTAGGGATTCATACAGTTTGGAAACATAAGTTATCCTTACATTTTCATCGTCTTTAATTTCGGCAGCAAGCTCGAATTCTCCACTGTCTGAGTCCACCTCCGGGTCTCTGCTGCCTGTATGTCTCTTCTTCTTCGTCAGTTTCTTCTTTCTCTGACCCATGTTTCAGCACCGCTCGTTTTTCGACCCGGATCAATATGTTTAAATTATTGATTTTAAAATTAAACACACACAGAGAGAGAGAAGTTAACGTTCAAAAGAGCACGCGCAGTCTCAACACACAACAACACAGGAGGCCGACATTTTTGAAACACGTGTGGGATTCTTCTTCTTCTTCGTTTTTATTTGACGGCTGTTAACGCCCAACGTTAAAACTCATTGCCGCCCCCTACTGGAGCGTACAGGCAGGGATGAATCTACATCTCTTCTTAGCAAATAAACACAAACATATATACATACATACATACATACATACATAGTATATTTAACTGTATTATCCCCATGTCTGTTTCAGATTTGCAGATTCAGATTTGAATTTAATAATTAGTTTAGATATCGGGGTGCTGAAGCAAGAGAAGAGACATCAACTATTCCCCATTCATTTTTTTTCTATTTTTGCTATACCTTGCACAGTAAAGCTTAATATGTTGAATTATTTAGGTGCATAAGTTTTCCAGTTATCTTAAGCACTTTGCAGGCTACAACGGCCCAGCCTTATTCAGTTTAAAGGCATCTTTCTTATTAACAGCTATGTCTTGTTGTCATTCCTGTAATTAAACTGTGGTATCTGTCAGTGTTAATCCTCTCTGTGTCCTGATGCTGCACGACATGGAGAGGTGGTAAGATCATTTTACTGTCTCAGCCCTTGTTCATAATGCTGTGACAATCAGCCATGCAGGATAATTAACTTCACTTTTCTTTGGCCATTGTAGATTGTGTAATTTTATCCATCATTATATTATTCTTAACCTCACCGTGCCTTGAATCCCATAATTGTCCCGCCTTACAACCTAATTCCTTTTGGTCTAAAGAGGCATAACAATATCTCATTTACTGAATAAGGACGTGCATTTGATTAACCATACTTCAAAGCCAATAAGGCAGCAGCTAAATCTAAGCATATAATAGCATTTTCCGGTCTTGCTTTTTCTGTTCCCCTCAAAGTCCAAATTAATATCATTAATTCAGAGGAGAAGACTGACATTCTGTTTGAAATTCACAAGCCTTGATGAGCAGGAGCCAAGATCCCAAACCCTGATTTCCTAATTTCAGGTTCCTTTGATCCATCTGTAAAACCTGTAAGTAAGAGCTCATGTCCAATTTATGTGTTTTTCAGCTTCCTCAATATGGTTATCAATATTTTCTACTTGCAGCTGCAAAAGTGGAATGAGATCCATCAGCCAGGGACCCAAAATGAAAGAGAAAAAAAAAGTTTTCTTTTATTTACAAGAAAGATCTACAGTTCATTCATCAAACACTGATTGAAAAGCTTTGATAGTTTCCACATATCCTATTCCAAAAATGTCTAATAGAATGTTATCTTAATCCACTTATGTCTAAATTTTAATGGATTTCAGTAACTTCCACCAGTTAGACTGAAGTGACGGTTGTATGAAACACTGCAGTGCAAATTCTCAGACCCTTTTGTTGAATGACATCTAATTTCACAGAGGTGGATGTGCCCTGCTTGCAGAATCATGCAGCTTGCCGTACACCCATAATCTAATCTAAAGATCGGCATCTGGAAACATAATCAGCATGGTGTTTCTCTCTGTGTTTCTCAGGCCGCTGTCACAACCAAAAAGACAATAATTACCTTTTCAGATTCACCAACATCTTATGTATTCTTTGTCTTTGTTAATAGCTTCAGACCGACTTTCAGGCTCCTTCTGCAGCTGAACAGCTAAACCTTCTAATCAGCCTCTTGTCTGATGTGTGAGGCTCTCTAGTGTTCAGAGTCAGTTTTTCGATCATGGACTTTGCTGTAGAATTGTCATTTTCCAAATCATATATTTCACTATTCTGTATTAAGAGTCCAGCATGACAAAAACTGTATTGTGGTCTTTTATCATTGTCACTAATTAAAAAGAAGATCAAATGATCTTCACCATTTTACACTAAATAAGATACTAAATAAGATACTGAATTTCTCTGTTACAGCAATGAGTAAAACAGTCTCCTGTTTCTTCCTAACAACAATCACTCCTTCCTTAGTTTTGGTTTCTCAGATATTACCACCTTCTCTCTGCTTCATCCATATGAATCATGCTCACAACCAAATAAATAATCCAATATAAATAATAACAAAAGACACACATAAAAACATCTCTGTCTTGCCATCTCCTCTTTATTAGACATGCTGATTATAACTTCAGTCTGAGTATTATTTGTCTACTTCTAGAGATTACCTGGGCGAGGACTTTCATACCTTTATGTTAACTGTAATTTCTACATGAGCTGATTTCCATAATGAGCCAAGCAAATTGGTCTATTGTCAGGATTCTGACCAAAGCTTGTAGATTTTTAATGACAGATTTTGACAGTATTGAGTATTTGAGACTAATTAAATGTACCCCAAAAATCTGATGTCTCACAATCCATGCATAACTTTTGGTTAGTTTTTTCTCAAGCATACATATTGTATGCTTGAAAGGTGTGATGCAGGTGTGATAGCATTGCACTCTGACACCAGGAAGTGGTGTCACAAAACAATCATTAGGAAACTGAAGCTAATCATTAAAATGATTTATTTCAACTAAAGAACTCAACACACTTTCAGTATTGAACAAATAATTTGGCCCCTTTATTTGAAAAAAATAATACATAAATAAACATAGATATATAAATGTCTCAAACTAAGTGTGAGTAATGATGGAGATATTGCAGCTGATTATAGATAGATAGATATATAGATAGATGAGAGACTGTACACTGCTCCCTCACACTGTTGCCTCCTAAATTTTGGTGGCATTTCTCGATTTGCACTTGTGAAGCTGGCACAGACACCACATAAAGTCTCAAGGCTTGAGCTTGAATTAAATATTGGCTTTTTGAGCAAAGTTTCTGATGTTGAGCTGAATGTGACGGAGACATAGTTCAAAACTGATGCTATTTATGGATCACTGCTTTTCAGCCAAATATCTGTGAAACTCAAAACCTTCTCACAGATTGTTATAACCTTATTTCTGTGTTGCACGTGGACCAAACATCACGCCAAATTTATTTTGTCAAATACAGCAGATCTACTCTTTCAGGTGATGGAATTCATTTCATGATCTGACATGTGCTTGGCCAGTCCATGTATATTATGTAGGTTTTCATAATACCCATGAGTCCTTTCTTGCATTTCTTTACAAGAGTGTCCTGTGAACTCCTATTGGAGGTCATTTGCGGAGTTTGTACTAATAATCTCACTGCAAAGGAACAAAAAATTAACAAAGCTGTTCTATGACCTAGAGTATAATTATCTTAGCCTCTGTAAATCCAATCCTTTAATACCCATGGAATATTTTTTTTTTGTTTTGTTTTTTGCTCTGTGTTTTCATTTTGATGACTATATATTTATACAACTCACATGGGCAAAGACAAACAATCAGAGCATTTCTTTTTGTTGTATAACTTTTTATGAACTGACTGCCCAGAACATTGTGGCTGTTACAGCTTGCCCATCCATGCATAGCGAACTGTCACACTTACGCCACTGGAATCCTGAAAAATGGTACACGATTCCTCCAAAGTCAGATTTTCATCCATTGCACAAACACAAGCTCAGAAACATAATTTTTATACTGGGCATAACATGCTCGGGTAAGTTTAGATTCTTCCCATTTATTAAAAATTCATCCCAGTCTTACTTCTCATACTGAAACGTCACACTCCTTTGAAGATGAAGAGCATTACTATTTAACAATATTAGTTGACAAAGGGAGAGCCATCCTTCTCAAATTACTCCTTACTGTTGCCGATGACATAACGAAACAGAGCACACTGTGACTGTTTGCACTCTCACCATTCACAAATGTTGCCCTGTCAAAGCTCACATGGAATATCCTTGCTCAATAGCCCTGGATTAAACTTAATCTTACACAGTGAGTTGGACCCATAAAGAGATCAAATAAAATAGGAAAAACCATATGGGATATTCCCTTACTTTTATTCTCATTTTGACTTTGCCTACAAAGCTGCTGTGTAATTAGTAATTTGGTTAAGTTTCAAACAATCTGCATATTTCCTTGTGGAAGTAAAGCTCCATGGGTCTTGTATGGGGAGTGATTAGTGAGCAGAATGTAAATGTCACTGAGGTATTCAACATGTGATTCCAATAACATGCGACCAGCTGCTGCTCAGAAACAGCTGCCCAAAACATCAAAAACTGCACTGAATTTTGATGTCTATGTTGTTCATAATGGTTAAGTTTGCAAAGAGATAAACATGTTACCTGTTTTGTCATCAAGGGAGGGTCAAGTGCATGGTTTACAAAATGTGATACTCAATGGTGCATTTTGTAAAAAACAATCTGCAGCCGGAGAGAAAATTGCCATATTAAAATATGAATTTGTTGTTAACAAAATGGTCATAATAACACACAATATGATGTTCTATTTGTCAGTATGTGCCTTATAGGACTTCTTCATATTTGCTATAATTCTCGGCTCTTTATAAATTTTTAAATCATGCAGGGGGAAATGTGTCCTTTGGATGATAACACTGACACTAATATGGCAGCCCAAACATGTACTGTGCTGTTTGAAGTCAGTGGGCTGATGTACTGTAAATAAGTCAATGCCATGGCAACAGCCTGGAGCTAATGCCATTCATATTCCATAAGAGAGCCTGGCTGCAGTGGCCTGGAGCCAGATCTGCTCAGGAGCAGAGAGTAATGTGGGTTTACACTCAAGCAATAGGTGGAGCAAGGCACCTATATGATTAGCTTTTGTTCTTATTGGTGATTTAAGTGATAAAGCCTGGGGGAATTAATATATGAAGCTGGTTGTTTTGTTTTTTTGTGCTCTCAGCTTGCCGTTCACATGGTGCTGGCATCAGTGTGCTATCAGTTCAGCCTCCAAAGCGCCTGCCAGTGTCTTAACTCTCAATCTCTACCCTAAGTCAAGCCTTCATATCAAAAACATGTCACTGAATCAGTGCATCATCTCTGCAACATTTAATGTTCAGGCAATTTATTTTGTGATGTATGCGTATTATTCATGAGCCGGGGCTTTTATGTATCTGTCACTGGCTACATATCTGAAGATATTGCATGTTTTTATTTTCCAGTTGGGATCTCAGCTGCATAACTCTCTTCCCCTTGGAACTCCCATGGGACCCCCACCACTGACTTTAAGCAGGCTAGTGATAAGATCCCTATTTGACACACATAAGTAGAGTTATCGGGACGTAATGCAGGCCAGGCTAAGCTGCATCCTGCGCTAAAGCCTGGAGGACTTACAAGAGAGTATCTGACCTTTGAAAAAATCTGTGATTAATATTTGAATTCTGTTTGCCTCCTCTATGAGTCCTCCAGCAGTATCAACACAGCCTCTGTAAGCAGCTAGGAGCTGTGTTGGTGTTGTCACATGTGTTGATGATATCATGGTTTGCATGAGCACGTGAGCAGGCTGCTAGTCTGTGACTAAGTGGGCATTGAATGAAAGTCATTAAGGAAACAGATGTCAACATGTCTCAGGTTGGATTTTTATAATGATGTTCTCCAGCAGAGTGTGGAGCAGATGCTGACTTTAAGCCTTGGAGATTGAGGGGAATGTTTAAATTAAGAGATTATTGAGCTGATGGTTTGTAATGCTAAGCCTTTAAATGGGAGTAGCAGTTAAATATTCTTCTCCCGTATCTGTGTCAATTTAATTATTTATCAACCTCTCTTAAAAGGCCAGCCTTGGGTTCAGTGAACCTTTTAAAAATAGTCCAGCCATCCAATTAGTGTCGAGAGCCATGTGATACAGCATATCAGACAGGCGTGTTTACTGGCAAACCTTCAGATGGTTTGTATTTTCCGTGCCAGATGTTCTACGTCCAAGGGGTATATTGATCTCAGAAATCTGATCCTGGTGCCCCAAAAAGTGTAAAGTTGTGAAAAGAAGTATCACCTTTAAATTTGCATGCCATGACCTGAAACTGAAGACTAACATCATCATATCATAATAGATTCAATGGTTTTGCTTTGAATGCTGAAATTGGGGAAACTGTCACTGATGAAAAATTGTTTTCATATTACAACCTCAACACTGAGAGACAATCTATTATCCGATCTCAAAACTTAGATGGAATTTTGAAAACTGCTGTTAGATGAAACGTTTTTTTTGGTTTATAACATTCAGAAAAGAAACAAACCTCCAAATGTTTTTGTTAGTGGCCCTCCTGTGCACACACAGACAGACCCTGGTTTATTTACATCACTCATTCAAAACCATGTCACCACTATTAGTTCTTTTCATCCTCTGAACCAAGAACCATTGTGCATGATGTAGATGTTGGTGACTTGGAGATGAAGACAACAGCTCTCAGGGCATTGGAAGAGAGGGTCATGGTCTGGTCTTGGACCCACAGGGCTGGCATGGCACTGTGAACGTGACAGTGCCACCCCTAGTGACAACGGCAGATGGTGAGAGACCCCGAGGCCTTGCCCGCAGGCTCCTGGGCAAAGGGACAGAGCAGCCATGCACAAGATATTCAGCCACTGATTGGACCATTCCCCCTAAGCTCCCATGGGCTAAGAGGAGCCTGTGAGGAGCAGCGCCTACATGCTTGAGAAGACACATAATTATGTTAACCCAGTGCTTTGCCCGGGCCGTCCTCTCCCCCATCATGATAGACACTGTAGCTTCTGAGGCCTTGTACAGTGAAGGAAAACTCGCTATAGCAATGGCTGCATTGTAATTCATGAAAAATCTTACGTCAAGATGAGTCAGCTTTGTCTGAGATTACCAATACTGTTAAAATTGGCTTTATGGTACACATGTGATACATGCATTTCATCGGTCAAAACAAAATTCATACATTTCCCATAATGTGAATTCTCTGGCTGCCTTGGCGCAAAGACTGCTTAAATGCTATAACATGTGCACAATATTAGTTGCCTAACATGCACAGGAGATATACAATATATAGCAAACCTTCTGCCATAATGAATCATAAATGAATTGATTAAAGCCTGCTTACAATTAATGAAAACCTGTATATTTTCCTAAAGTGTGGGCACAATTTTATCATTAATGAAAAAAGAATGCCACTGCCCACTGTAGCTATTGGTTGCACCTGTCAGGGAGGCTGTGGCTTTACTTAATGCCATTCATTTAAACCGAGAAACTTGTTTGTTTGCTTCAACCACAGTCTGGTTGAGATTCAGTGTTTTCTAACCAGTGAAAGTGAAATCAGGACATTCTAGTTAAAAGACAGACTTCTGTCTCTTGACAGCCTCCTGCTTGGCTAATGAGACAACACGAGACATCAGACTTGTGAGCTTAAACACCCGGCACAGCAACACCCAAAGGTCCTGTCAAAGTGTCTCTGAACAAGACCCTGAACCCCTCGCAGCTCACCTGGATAAGGTGGTTAGCTAAACACTTAGAATGTAAATATAAGTCCCAACATCCACTTTTTTTATTTCCTCCTGCACTACAAGCTATGAGAAAACGGAGATATACGTTTTGTTTAGAGAGATCAAGCCTCCAACTTGATAAAATTACAAACTTGCTCTAAGAAAACTTGCACACATTTTTTTCTTAAATTGATGGCACGTGTATTAATTACTATGTGCCCATGAATTCTGCAATACAAGGAGATGCATTATTTCTTAAGTGCATGAATTAACCAGAAGGATAAAGTATGTCTTGATTGTGTCTTGTGCACTTCACATAGTATCCCAAATACCTTGATGCATGTATTAAAATGTGTGTGTAAAATTTATATAAAATGCTGTGATCATTTGTGGGAACCATAGTTTAAATAGCAATAAAGCAAAATTCAGAAGTGCTTACATTTTCACAACTGAAGCTAAGCCTTTTGCTGAAATGTCTCCTTTGCTGTATAAGGAGAATCCGGCTTTGCACTCCCTTTAGTGTAAAACTGCAGAGGCACATACATCCGGTCAAAACTTTCAATTACTTGATATTCTGGGTGCTAAAAGGCAGTTTCCCTTCAAGCCTTCAGCGGTTAATCTTACAGCTAGCGCCAGCATTAAGGCGATAATCATGGCACATGTGACAAAAGCGCAAAAAAAACTGTCCCTAAAGGGAAACGAAAGAGACCCGTGAGGATTTCTTCAACCCGCCGAATTGGCGGAGCATCAAAGTCCCTAAAATTTAAGTCTTGCCCCTCACTGCTGTGCATACTTTTGTTGTGATTTTGTTGCAAATAGCCCTCAGAAGCACTGGCCATGTTGTAGAGCATTGTGGTCAAACACTGTTGGATTACTGCTCATTAACACTGTAGAGAACCCGCTGGGCTGTGGTTAATACACGAGACTTAATAGCCATTTCCAGTTCCATCTCTTCTCTTTTAGGGGAGGGATATGTGGGATGACAGATGCCCAGAATTAAAGCCCACAGAGCAGAATTAACTTTTCATGTATTTCCTCCTCACATTCTAGTTGTTTCCTTTCGGTCCTTGTGTTACCAGGGCCTCTGGCTCGCCCTCCTCGTGGTGTCTTAATTGCAATTTCATCAAGAATTTAAAGATCCGTGTAGCGTTCTCTATTCTTGTCACTGTCACTCCACACTCGCCACCCCCGGGGGACTTGAAGGGAATTTAAAGGGGCCATTGTGTGACATAAGATAAGTCAGGAGTGGCTGAGGGAAGCCTCACTTTCATCACTGCGGTACCGCCGGACCTACCCCCCCCCCCAACCCCTCTATCCTTCATTCTCTCTTTCATAGCTTTATCACTCAAAGGCTCAAGCAGCTCAGCAGAATATAAATGGATGAGGACTGTAAGAGGGGGGAAACAGGGAAAAGGCTGGAGACAAGAACTGCATGTGCACATCAGCTCTGGAAATTTACATGGACCGCGCTGTTATGGTTCACAGAAGTCAGTTGTGCTGTGTTGACGTAATATGAAAATGCAGCATTACAGATTCAAGAGTTCTGGCTGTGACAAATGTAAATTGGTTTGTTATTTTCGTAAGTGCCCGACCTGCCGGCCCCTGTTTGGCAATTACTG
>OMKZ01018428.1:0-10838 GCA_900302535.1 Neoniphon sammara | reverse complement strand
ATGGGCTTTAGTTCCCCTTGTAGGGTCACAATAAAATCTCCTGCTTGTTGGAACTGAAAGAGCTACGGCTCTTACTAGCACTGCAACAACATGTTAGCTAATGTTTTCCTAGCTAACATGTTAGCTAATGTTTTCCTGGCTAACATTGCTGTAGAGCTCACTTGCTAAAAACTTACACTTTGGAGGCTTGTAGTAGTAGAGTTGATGTGAGAAAGTCCACGACTGACACCATCGCTAGCTAAAGCTCCATGTTAGATTGAAGCTTTGCTAGCCCTCGTCTCTTCTGATATAACGTTAGCTTGGTAAAATAATCCTCGGCGTGCCGTGCTAACAAGCTAACAGTTACTGTTACTCAATACTGTTTGTTGAGGCTAGTGGAGGATAACAGGTGCAGCTGAAGTGTCAATCAAACGGGGCGGGAGGAATAAAAAACTGAGGTTGTGTTCGGATTGGATCGCTCCTCTCTTACATGTACAAAGTAACTTTTAATCCCCAGCAATCATTTGACCCAGGAAAAATCAACTAGTAGGCCTCTCTCTGCACAAAAAAGGACTTCAGATTCTTACAGTTTCATGAAGTTTTCTACAACCAATGATGACAATAGCAAGAAATTAATGAAAAATTTTGTTTACCGTCCCTTTAAAGTTGAATTTGTCAGTTCCATTGAGCAGAAAAGTGTCCAAACCTAACACCAGAATTTTATTTGGGCTGTTGGGGTAGGATGTTCCTCTCCAGAGCAGCCCGCACTTTGTGACTTTTAGGCTGATAAAAATGGGTGTAATTTTTATATAAAAATCTTATTTAGTGCAACTAGAAGCACCAGTGTTGCCAGTGGAAAGACTGATGTAACTGTGGCTCTAAGAACGGGAACAGCTGGTGCACTGACACCCGCTGACACCCAGTGCTTGACGCCACCACGTTACCATGACAACGGACTGTGCACCCTCTGTTTCTGACAGCTGTTCCCATGGTGCGTGGGCTTGACTGAGCCTCTGGTCTCCCATTGGTAGGATACATAGCGTCACGGGGTCAGAAGTCACGTTTGTGACGTTGCATCGTGTTGTTTTTTCCATTGCAGCATTGATCAATTCAGCTGTGGTTTGTGCCTGCTTAGATATTTGTCATGGGCTAGACCAAAGTCTAGGCCACTGTGAGCCTTTCAAAGTAAGAGCATGCACATCCGACTGAACAGAAAATCAAGCATAGAGGAAAAATTTAAAGTTGTCTTTTGTCTGATGATGAGCATTAAGCTCAAAATGTCAAAATATACGTGTCAACATATTCATACACGATGATACCTTTGGTTAAATCTGTCTGGAGTAGTGCTCACAGTCACCAGATTCTGTTGAATGCTATATCAAAGCTGCTTTATCTATTGAGATTTTGGTCTCAGTGTGCATAAATGTAACTCAAACACAGCTGAAGTATGTAATGGATACAAAGATCAGACTGGGTGTAATGGTATAAAATTGTGCTCTCATAGTGCAGAGATGGTCTTCATTATGTTAACGTATTTGAGTGAACTTGAAAGTGCCCTGGCTTTGCATTTTAGATGGCGTTGTTGCTTTGATGTTGAGCTCCAAGGTTATTACAGAGCATTGTAAAGTACACTTCAGATGTTACTTTAAAAACTTCAGCTTTTGAACTTAAAAATAGCATGCCACACATTTAAGAAAAATGCACATAAGACTATATATTTCACATATTTTGTCACAGACTCTTTAAAAGGGAGTTAAGGGTGTAAAGGATGCAAGTAAGTCTGTTTCTGATGCCTTGATACGGACATAGATTATTCAAACGGCACAGGATTGTTGGTTCACTTTACATACATCACTGCACATTAGATATTAAGCTTGCTTCAATGTGACAAAGATGTTGTCGCTGCTCCAGGTTGGTCTCAGTATGTGATAATGTCCCCTGATTGGCCAAGATGCGCCCCAGTCTGCCAGTCCCTTCCCTGTTCCAGCTCTGTGTGGTGGCAGTCTGGTGCCGCTGCTCCAGCATAATGAACTGAAGAGGGATGTACAGTTGGCTATGCACTGTCAGCTGCTTTCTCAGGCTTGGAAAATGTCTTTTTGGCATCTTATGAAACAATCTTTTCAGTGACGTTGGGGGAGACTGTATATTTCGTGGGAATTATATAATGTTGCTTTTGGATGGCTTGCTTTCATGTGAAGACTGGCAACTAGAAACCTGTTTTTGTTAACTAAAAAAATAATAATTTTAAGGCACAGCATCTTTCTTGGAGTTTGTATGGGTCATGGTGGATGAGCGTTATCTGCTTGATCGTTTCTACAATGAAAGGCTGCTGATGCCAGATCAGGCATTATGTTTTCTACCTTTTTCCAACCCCGCTGCTCAACACTATAGACGGAAGGACATGTCTGCATTTAACCAACGCAGGTGATCTGGTTTATTTCACTTATATGATTTTATTATCTAGAGCCATTTAACAGGTAGGGGTGCACTGTCTTGATCAGGATAAATGGCTGATGGACACATTGGCTGTAGCAGTGATTCCACCTCTGCCCTTTCAATTACAGGACAGTCTTTTTAACCAGGAGGCCTTCCTGCCACTCTGTTTGTTTAGTTTAACATAATTAGTACGAATCTCATTTGTTTACCTCAGATATGTCTGTATAGCGGATGTGTGAACATTCGTGCGCTGCGTTGTCTGAATTTTACAGTTTGACAAACAAGCTCTAGACATGTCTTAAAGTTGCTGTGCTGCCACAGGCAAGAAGTTAGCCCAGTCATGACTTAACTGGAGAGTTTCTGTTTCCACAAATAGACGGCTGCGAAGCTGTGAATGAAGCCATCTCTCTCTCTCTCTCTCTCGCTCTCTCTCTCTCAGCGAGGTAATTAAAGTAGCTTTCTCAGTCCCCCATATGAGAGACATGGTATGCTAATGCAGTATTCCTTTGACAGTTCTGTTGGGACAACGTCGAAGGGCGTTTTCACATGGCCTGATTTGCAATTCACACTCGGGTTATTTCCATCGTAGGCATCCCAGGAAACAGTGAGGGAGAGGCTGTGAGAGACACGGAGAGCAAAAACTGAGCTGAAGTTTCATTTGACTGCGTGTATGATTTGTTCAAAGACACCTTTCAAGTGGTGTTCTAATTGCCAGCTATTTTGCAGGAGCTGAAATGTTGTTCTCAAACTCCCGTATGCATTACATGGCCTTCTGTTCTGTGATAATTATTTATTTGAATAATTATTCAGTTATTCAGTAATTCATCCATATCCTCTTCCATTCCATGTAGGGATATTTAGCCATGATGATCCCTCTAACCAGTGAGCTTGTTTTACAACAAGTTATTAAAATTCTAATGATGTACCACTAATGGGCTATTTTTAACTTCTCTGGTTCTCTTTGTTCTCCTCGTACCCCCCTTTGTTCTCCTCTCCTCTCCTCTCACAGAACACTGCACAAGCAGTTTGAAAGCTACAAACAGGAGGTACGTCGCATCGGGGCGGAGACGCGGCGTCAGCAGGCGCAGCAGAAGGACGACGCGCCCACCTGTGGTATCTGCCGCAAGACCAAGTTTGCCGACGGCTGCGGCCACCTCTGCTCCTACTGCCAGACCAAATTCTGCGCCCGCTGTGGAGGCCGCGTCTCCCTGCGCTCCAACAATGTGAGAAAGCTGAACCCTGATGTCTTTCTCTTTCTCCCCCCCTTTCCTTCACTCGCCTCATTCCTGCTGTGGATGTTGGTTTTCCTGCTTCTGTCTATCTGCTCACATCTGCTTTCACTCTTCCTGGTCACACTTTGGGCAGATCAAAGTGTATTGGAAGAATGGCTTGGCACCAATCACGGGCCTCCAAGGCTCACCTTAGTTCCATAGTCGCTCACAGAAATGACAGTCTGATAATGAGACAGAGACAGATATGTAGAAGGGCAAAGCGAGTAACAAGGGATATTTAATCGCGAATGTGCTTGCCCAGACAAAGTCAAATATCGCGATATCTTTGACCAAAAACCTTGATATCAATATTGTGATGATATTGGAGGGATGACTATAAGATAATTAGTGTGTTTATCAGAGATTTCAGACAATTATTAGTAAAGTGAATATGATGATCATGAAAGTAGAGGCAAATAACAGAACAGCTAACCTTTAAGACAGTCTTAAGACTGGGAAGAGACAATGCCATATCATGAATTTACAACATTGCTGCTGTCTGTAGTTTTCATAAACTGCTAAAAACAGTCTTGCTTTTAGCCTGACAACTATAGAATTTTAGTTTTGTAAAGGTTTCATAACCCCAAGGGTTGTAGAAGTTTCTGAAGCCACAGAGGAGCAGGTAAATACTCAGATTAAGTTAAAACATTAAAATCATCAAAAGATACGAGGGTTTCACTGGACAGCGATGATATGCAAAATCCCTGATGATATCTTGTCTCATATCATGATATCCATACAATATCAATATATCACCCAGCCCTAAAGGCCAAAGTAAGGCAGAGTGAGAAGCAATGACCTGTGAAAAAAGCCATGGACTGCACCTGAACCCACAATGCACTTAACACACTGAGCCCTGCGCCTCAGCTTTAGAAACCACAGTATTTTCATGCCTTATCTTCAGCTCAGTTACATATTTAGTAATAGAATAGCCATTAAGAAGAGTCTAATTCCCCTCCGCCTGACATGTGCAGGATGGGATGCAGTGGCATCTATCCACAGCCCCAGCATGTGTGTGCTATTTTAAGGCCCGGCCCACTTCCATCCAACCATTCTCTGGGCTCCTCTCCAACCCAAGAGAGAAGACCTCCTCCCGGGTAACTTACCTGACTATGGGCCCTCCACCCTTGGCCTGCTGGTGCCCAATCTGTTCAGGATCCGCACAGCCCAGCTGGGCCTGGACTCACACAGGGACCAGACGTAAGACAAATTCAAAGGCCAGTGAGATTAAGAGATAAAGATAGTATCCCTGTTGGTGAAACCATTAATATTGCTTCCACAGCAGGCAGACTGTTGTATGGAAGTAAAGAGATGAGGGGGCTAGTGTGATATAACAACAAACTATAAATAAAACAAAAAGAGCAAAGGGAAATTCCCCTTAAATTAATTTTTGATTAATTAATTTACCTAGTGTTTTGGTTTTGAGGAGTAAAATCTCACTTTAAGGGGAAGAGCAATCTTGTGATGTCAGTGAATTTCATTTCTTGGGGTGGTGTCACCTAAAAGTGTAGTGTAGATGTATGATATTTAAGCGTAAGTGTATGTCTGTGAGTATACTTTGTGTGTTTGCATGTGTGTTTATGTGAGTGGGGTGGGAGTCTTTTTTTTTAATGTATGTATGAGTCTGTGTGTGTGTGTGTGTGTGCGCGCGTAATGTGTGAGAGAGATGTATTTTAAGTGGAGCTCCTTGGGTCTCAGAGCTGCTCGCCTCTGTCCCGATTCCTCCAGCCAGCCAAGCAGAATAACAGGGTTAGGAAAGTGTGAGCTTTGTTTCATTACATAAAAACCCTCTCCTACCTACAGTACTCCCGTTTGCCATTCCACTACAACAACTCCGCATACCTCACATCAGCAGCACTCTCTGTTTTCCCTCCGTTAGCAGTTTGAGTCTTAAAAATACATTTACGCAGTGTTAAAATGTGCACTTTCCCCTCTAAAATGTATTTCTTTGAGCATGCAATTGCTCAGCAACATATTTGGAGTATTAACATGGTATGTTGCATCGCTGCTGAAATGCATGCATGATAGTATGACAGACAGTCACATAATATACATGACAGATAACATATTTAGACAATGCCACTGAGTCCATGCACATGTTCCTAGTGCAGTCAGGCTCACCTGGTGCCAGATGTCTAACCAAATATTATGTTTAACCAACCTTTTATGAATTAAAAGTTGAGGTTAAAATCCTTTAATTCCTTGGCCACCCTACATGGATCCACATGTAGGGGTAGATACTATACAACTATATAGGCTTTGTAAGTTTTGCACATGAGAATGATTTGCCTACTGTCCCTCAAAACAGACTTCACGCTTGATTCCAGTAGGCAACTTTTCTTTTTGCGAGCACTTTGGAAAAAAACAAAACAAAAAACAAGCATGCATTTGATATCCACTCTCAGATAACATGCATGCATGCATACACATGTATGCATTCAAGGTGCTCTGGATATAGCGGTCCAACATATGTGATATATTAAGTAAACAAACCCTTATTCTCTTCTAAACAACATATTGTAATAATTCATCAGTTCAAAATGTCAGCAGAGATGTGCAGTACTGTCCTGTGCCCTGCAGAAGGCATCACAGCAACATGCTCATGCAAACTCCATCTGTCCCAGCCAAACACTAATTAGACTGCAAAGCTTCTCCTCTGCTCTGCTTATAATAAAAATATTATTATAAAGGTTTATGATAACTATGAATTTATATATAAATAGAATTTACATTTATTTACTGTACAGACATTTTTAAAGCAGTATACAGTAAAGTGTATGAAAACAACAAGGTTGACATTCGAGGGTCATGCTTAATTGTTTGAAAAAAAAAACATAAAGGCAAATATTGTCACACAATAGTAAATTATCATGAAATGGTATTTTGGCCATATTGCCTGGCACTGTAATGGTTTGAATTACAGGGATATATCCGCATTAACATGAGAAGATTTGAAAATTAAATGCTTAAAGACTGATGTATGGTGTTATAATTCTTGAAAATGTTGAATATGTAGGCAGGGACTGTAAAAGAATGTGCTCCATGTTGCTTTTGGTGTCCCAATTTCCTGTGTGTGCTGAGGAGCTGTGACACACTCGAGCGATGTCGACACAGGTCATGAATCACACCGAGGTCATGCCAAGCTAGGTCATGCATGTGGCCTAACTTGTGTGAGTGGTCACATACAGCCACATACTGTTGTCCCCTTCACCTCTGTGATTGTGTCACTGAATATAAAGTATGTATATCAATTTTTTGCGGAATGTGATTAACAAACATTTGCACCGCGTCCTCACTACTTTCCCCCTTTTCTCCCTCTTTTCTTTCCTTCTTTTCCCACGTTCTGTCCAATTTCCCCTGTCATGCATTCACCCTCTCGGCATCTCTCTATTTTGTTTCTTTCATTTTTTTCTCTCCTTTCACCTCTTGTTCCACTTTCTCCCTTACTTTTCTCAATTCTCACTGCTACCTGGACTGCATGCCACAAAGGAGGACAAAGTGGTTAGCATCTTTTTTGTGTTCTCTCTGTGCTGTGAATGTGTTGTTTGTGCCCCCTAAATCTAAACCACTGGCTGTGTTGAAATCCTGTGCTCACTTGTGACTTATGACACTTTAAATAAGTGAAAGAAACTATATTACAAGAATAACCAAGCTTCGTTTCCTTCCCCATTGGCCAAAGCTACAATTTCCAAGGCTGAGGAAAGGCTCGCAAAACCAACAATGGCAGATGGACATGAGTGAGCTATTGGATTGGAACGGAGCCAGTGTTTACAAATCCACATATGGATTAGTGACTTAACTGAACAGAGGGGTCCCTGATAGTTCACGCTTGCCAGATAATTTTTTTTTCTTGAAAACTTTGATTTCTCAAAGCATTTACTGTCTGGGGTGGAGCCACTAGGGACTGTTGTGTCCTCAGGAGATTTTCCCAAAAAGTGTAAAACTTGACTAACTCTGTGTCCATTGTCTGTCTCCTCCTCCTGCAAAGTGTCTCATAGTGAAGGACAGGGTAAGGCCTGCTGGGTAATGGATTTGTTGCATGGGTCACTACTATAGTCTCCCTTTCACACACGAGTCTGTATTCATTCACAGTATCAGAATGGGAATTCAGACCCAAGATCAAGTTTGCCTCGCAGATCAGTGTGGACAGGCGGTCCGAGGGCACCAGGCTGGCGATCCTGTATCAGTACTCCTATTCTGAGAGTGTCGATGAATGCAGACCCCGAACATCAACTGGGGGGCGGAGCGAGCATGAGCCATAATATAGGCTGTCTGTTGGGGCATCCCTTAACCTTATTAATGTCGCCTCACCCCTCTTCCTATGGCTGTGGGCATGGCTGTGCTGGGGGGCACTGGATATTCCAATAAACAAAAATGGGGATGGGACATTGGCGTTGTAAATGGCATGCACAAGAAAGCAAAGACCCTTGATTTGAATGCAGAGCGCTCATGCCTGTGCATGCTGTCCCTGCCTGTACGTTTGAGACCAGACCAGCCGTGCCATGGGGAGACGGGAGGGGCCCAGGTATATGTTCCAGTTTGTCCACTTCCCCTTTATGCTTGTTCACTCCAAACTGTTTTGTTTTTCTTTTTCTTCTTTTTCTCTCTCTCTTTTTTTTTTGCAAAACACCATATTGTTGGGCCCTGTCAAAGTCAGAAATGGTGAAGGGAATGGCAGTAACTTTTCGTCGGGGGTGTAGCCCAGGGACGCCTCAGAAAGTCAGGACTAGTTAGAGGATTTGTGGTTTACTCATTCATTTGTAACCACTTAGTTTGAAGGATCTCTTCACTTCTCACATTTGGCACCATTCATTATTAAAGATCCAAGAACCAGCCTACCCCCCCTTTAACCAGAGTAGCAAACAGAGACTCTTCTATCAGTAGTAGTGTTGCATAAACTGCAAAAACACAGAAAAAGTGCATTCTTGTAAACTCTTCAAATCTAGCATAAGCAAATAGGCATCCTGTTATCGTGTCTTGCCTAAAAAGAAAGTGTCAGTTTTGTAAAGTAATTTTGAAGTGTCTAGGTAGGTGTGTGTGTGTGTTTGCATGTGTGTGCTCTCAGACTATACAGTACATGCAGTTGTGCTCTATATTTGACCCAACCTTGCCTTTTTGAATACAATACACAATACACACTGCAAAGTATTAACCCCAAGATTATAACAAATGCCTCTTATGGCTAATTATTTCAAGTTTGATTTAATTTTAGGATATCACAGAAGAGCAACGCGTATTATTTGCAATTACTCATTACAAAAGGTAACGATACCACAAGAAACTCATTGCAACCTGTTGGTAAATAGTACACAGAGCACCAGTGGCAAAGTTTAGATCATTTTCAGGATGTTGTGGAATGGCTAAGCTCCGATGTGTGTGTGTGTGTGTGTGTGTGTGTGTGTGTGTGTGTGTGTGTGAATAAGTTGATGTGTATTTCAAGGCCCTGCTATTCCTGGTGCTATAGCTTGTTAATGGCTGAGTGTTTGTTTATGTGTGTTTAATGTCAGCTCCAGATGGCTCCCAGAGACTGAACAAACGACTGACAGGCTGTCTGCTTTGTAGAGGAGCGCTGCCTCCCAATGGAGGACAGGGAGGGGCTGGGTCTTAGCACACACACACACAAACACACACACACACACACATGAATGCACATATATACAAAAACTTGCATGAATGCACACAATATACACAAACATAAACAAACACACACCAGCACACATGTACACTTTATACTGTATATGATCCTATAGCTTTCAGTCTACTAATCTCTCTGTGGACTGTTAATGCTGATCTCTCCCAGTGTAATGATTTGGAGTGATCATCTTCCATGAGTACTGTGGGAAAATATAATTTCCTAATCTGCCATAAATGCGAAGTTGGGATCATATATTTATTGAGAAGACCTTGACATAAGACAACATCAGTCCAAAACACAGATTAATCACTGTAACTATTATTTTTTTTTTTTTTTGTATCACTGTCATCATGTAAGAGCTCACTGTATGTAAAACGCACACACAAGCACAGATACAGTACTTGGTATGTTACATATATACTATATGTATGTGTATGTGAATGTGTTTGATTTTATGTGTTTTTAGCAGTGTGTGTGTGCATGTCTGAGGGTTTCTAATGTGTATTTATAAGTATTTTATGTGTGTGAGTGTGTGAATAGCGAGGTTTAAGCTCTACATGGCCTCTCATATCTCATATCTACACACAAACACAAACACACACACATACATACAAACAAATGCACTCGCACTCAAATTCATACTTCTAGCAAGCATGTACTTACTGATTTGCCTGCCTCCAGACGTGCGCAAACATCTACATACAAACATGCACGCACACACACACACACACACACACACACACACAGTCTTGGTTGCTCACTGCACCATGCCGACACTGCACTTTTTCCAGGAGGGGAGGATGCACTGCATAATCTCCATCATGTTTCTCAGTACTAGATGACTAACCCTCTGGTCTCCTCCTTCACCTCCCACTCCACTCCTCTCTCCTCACACTGCACCACCTTCTATTTCTCTATGGGAGCCTCCACAGTCTCTCCTCTCCCTGTATCTCTCTCTTTCTCCTCTTTTTTTTCTCTTTGTCACTCTCCATTTCTCTCCCCCTCTCACTCAAAATGCAGTTGCACTCCTACCCTGGCCTTGGAAACTGGGTGCTTACCGGCCTGCCATCAGACATTACAGTAAAGCCTTTTTGGAGCTAACAATAGTGACTCCACAGTCAGAGTGGCCTTCTTGTAAGGCCTGTATAGCTAATAATAGGTCCCGCTTAACTGGAACTGGCTCCAGCCAATAACAGCAGACTCAACACGAGCCTTTAATGCAAGTCAAGCACTTATAATACTAATGATTGCATTATGATCATTGGAGTATCTGAGGAATAAAGACAATAAGGGATGAGAAGATGAGTCTTTTCCCCACTACTGAGATCAGGAATTTAAAACCAGCATGGATTTACTACCTCAGTGCTTCTCCTTTCCTTTAGCATCCAGAGCACAGAATGCATTCGGCCTGCCGGCAGCGTTGATCTACTACCTTATTAGAGGAAATGGAGCATTATGTCTTTTGTGGTCGTCTTTCTTCCCCCCATTCAGAATTTACCATTCCCTGAACGATGGCA
>OMKZ01018427.1:0-16150 GCA_900302535.1 Neoniphon sammara | reverse complement strand
CTCCTTCACTGTCTTTCTCTTTATCAATGAACTTAGCTCTTATAGTTTGTTCCCACTCCTCATCTCTCTCTCTCTCTCTCTCTCTCTCTCTCTCTCTTTCACCCACACGCACACACACACACACACACACACACACAATCTGTCTCAGCCTGTCTGTCAAAGGTCGCCTGTCTTTGAATGAAGTTAATTCACTCATTTCATCTCTCTTCTCTATTTTGGCATGTCTGTCTCTCTGCTCTGTCTCTTTTCACATGATATTAATTCACACACACACACACACACACACACACACTCACACCCCTCCCCTTACGTCTCTCTCTCAGTCTTTCTATAAATGTTATTAATTCAGCCCTGATAACCAGCTCTGGTCTTTTCAGCTCAGCCTGGTGCAGATTATAATTATAATCATTACAATAACGTTAACAGTGCATTACAATATTCGGGAGTCAAATCCCCCGATGATAACTCTCTCTTGAGTCTCTAGAGCTCCTTTGTGTCACATTGTGGCCACCGTAGCCCCTTGAGATTACGTCTGTATGCATTAATACACCTGGGGCTGGTGTTAATTGATTTTTTGCTCAGTTTGTGTGAGAAGTTGGTTGGTTGATCTGACTAGAGAATTAACAAAAAGCAGCGACTTGCATCACTTTTCTGCATTTGATTGTTCTCATCTTTCACAATGAGCAGGTTTTTGGCAAATGAACGATCTGATCTTCATCAATTCAAACTCCTTCTGTAGTAACTGCCATGCAAACGCCTTAGTCTGATGGTCTTAATTAGACTTGTTGGTCATGTAAGCACTGCAGTCTGGTTTCATTCATTCTGTTAAACATCTGCCAAAAAGGTCAGAGGGCCTTGACCCGGATGCTGCAGCAGTGTTTTTACTTACTGATCGCCATCAGAGGCAAGAGCCAACATATGCAGTATGAAATGACTGCAAATAACAGCAAAAAAAACTGACATAATACAACTAATACTACTGCAAATCATATTTATTATAAAGCAAGTTATGTAGCACCTTTCAAAACCAGTGTTACACAGTGCTTTACATAGATTAAAAGAAAATAGATCAAAGCAAATACAAGATGTCACTGGAATAAAACCAAAAAAAAAAACATAATAAAACATTGCAATAGAAAACAAGGTTATTGAAATACAACACAAAATGATACTGAGCAGGCGCGAGTGCAGGCTGGATGCCATTTCATCACATCCTGAATTCATGAAACACTTACTATATATACATTACTAAGGTAAATGTATGTTATTTTGCACTACTTTAAACTGAAATATCGTCATGAACTTATTTGTTACAGTAACCAAGCAACCAAACCACCCCCCCTTAAAGACACCAGGCAGGATTACATGGAACAGGGAGACTGTAGGTATGGATAGTAACAGACTTTTGCCAGGTAATCACTGTTGCTCTGATGAAGGCTGCACTAAAACATCTCTGCTGGCAGAAGACAGAATTAATTCATAACCAGCAGTATATTTTTACATGGTACTAGCTCCACATTTTCTATAGCTTATTTTCACTAAGCTAGTTTTTGGCAGTGTAACCACTTACTAGGAAGGGCGAGGACGCGTGTCTGTATTTTCCTATTCATAAATATTCATTGGTAACTTTACATAATATGAGGCAGGCGCACACAAACACTTGTTATGGCAGTTGGCGCTCTTTGTGAAACCCTAAACTTGTCATTGCAAATGTGAATGTGGCAATAAACAAGGCAATCGTGTGTGTGTGTGTGTGTGTGTGTGTGCATACGTGCACAGTGAAGAGGTAAGGCTCTCCAACAAAGTGAAGCTCAGGGTCATAATCTATTCAGAGTTTTCCTGGCAACAGCAAGATGTTTCTGCTCGATTAAAACAGCAACGCTCAGGCAGTTCTTCGGGCGCTGTTGCAACAAAAGAGGTGCCCAAAAAAGTTGCTCTTTGCAGTACAGCGCGTGTCTCGCTTGGCCTCCCCATTTCGTTGTTACCAAATGAATATTCATATGGATTTAGTAGTGACGTTGGATCGTTGCACGGGGGCCATGTGCTGGGCCTCCTCTTGCACTTTTGAACTCCACATTAGACTACAGACATCACAAATCACCAGCCTGTCTTTCTGTGAGCTAAACCTATTCACTTGTGCATGACACTCCTCCTGGCTGGATCTTCTTAACCCTGCTTGTGTTGGATAGCAGGCTAATGAGAAGCAGGACAGTGTAACAGGTCAACCCACACACCTTGGATGACTCCACTGTCTGGTAATATTCACAGCGCTGTGTGTATGTGCGTGCGCGTGTGCGTGTGTAAGGTTCCAGTAATCCCAGTGGCTAAGCTGGTAATCCCCTCAAGCTGCCCATTAGCCTCTTGACAGACAGACACACACACACACACGCTGACACATACACACACACACTTGGGTACCTCCAGGGCAGTCACCCAGGTGTCAGGCAGACTGTTCCTCAAGCAAGGATCACTATGATCAGCCACAGAACTGGCCCGCTGCCCCTGGAGGGGAGGATGGAGACACTGGCTGGCAGTACATACAGATTAAAGGGAGGGAGACAAAAAGAGAGGGGGGGGCAGAGAGAAAAAGAGAAGAAAGGATGATGAGAAGGAAGGGGGAATGGTAGGAACGACTGGAGGATGAGAAGACAGAGGGAGGGAAGGGATGGGAATAGGGAAAAGGAGACAGCGGAGGAAGGATAAAAAATATACAGAAAGAAAGGGGAAAAAAAGCACAAGGTGATTATTTCCAGTGAGTTCCCATTTCTCTCACCTCACTGAGCTGGCCTCTGCAGCAGAGGTGGGTATCTGGAGAATTTGTAGCTTTGGGAAACTTTTCCCTCCATTATTTGAACCAGCACCCCAGCTTTCTGCCACGGCTGACTGTTTTTTAATTCTTTCTTGGGCGATTATGTATGTCCTGTTGTATTTTCTGCTCGTGTTTGTCTGTGAAATGACAGCACCCGATCTGTGTAGCACAGCTTCCAAAATGGGCTTTGCTGCTGTTGTGGATAAACTACATTGCTCAAGCCTCGTTTATCTCACTGAAATTGATATTTAGGCACGCATGGCTACAATGTTGAAAATTTACTTGAGATCCACTGTATTGAATAAAAGTTTCAAGTGATAGTTTATCACTACCGCAACTTAATTAAAATAAATCAATTTTGATTGTAATGTTAAATGTTACTTGTTCTAATATAAATATAGAAACTAATTACAATATCAATATATTCCTCCAGTTATTTGATACTGTGGGGACTGAAAAAGGAGCATTGTTATCACCGTTATTAGATTATATAAATAACTATCTAACAACAACCAACCAAACTGTTGTAATTATCATTAAACAATTTGCATCAATGACAGATTGTACAATATCAAACGCAATCTACACTTTTGCTACATGGTCATGTGAAGCTCAAATATCTTGCATTGCATTTGCATGCAGTTTAGTCAGGGAACCAAGCGCTGAAGACAACTAATAAGCAAGGATGGATGATGCCGTGGATTTGACTTGTTTTTGTTTTTTCAAGGTAATGCTATTTTGCCTGGCTATCAAGTAATACGTTCATTTTCCCCAACTTGTAAGTCCCAAATGTCTGAGCTTTCCACCGGCACATGAACGCACCAGCAGACCTTCAAATTTATCCAATCCATGTGTACAACAATTAAGTAACTAGGACAAAAATAAAGTAAATTTGCGGAGTAGTCCATGGGATAACACCTGAATGGAAACTGGAAATGTCCTTAAAGCAATGTAACATCTTGTTCTTGATTAATGAACAACTGTTTCACACCAGTTTTGACTGGGACGGGTAACGCTAAGAGGCAGCTCAGATGTCTCTTACATGTTCCTCCATATGGAACACGAGCAGTCACATGGCTGCACAGCCGGTCCTCTGCATTGTGGGTCAGTGAGTTACGATGACAGCACACTGACCCAGTGAGGATGTGGGGCACCATTGGGGCAGCGTTGGCCTCGTCGTTGCTTGAAACCCATGAAAAACCCTCATATTGTTTCCAATTCACGGCAGCCCTTGAGAAGTTAAGAATTCACTTCCTCAGACCTTTTGTGCACATTTTGTATGTATGTGTTTTTTGTCCGACAACATCTAGTTAACGTCTGGCAGCCACCCGCTGTCCTGCTGGCGTTTAGTAAGTGAACTGTGTGGGCTAGGAGAGACACACTTCCCTGATTAAATCAACACCACCACACAGAAATGCTACTAGTGTGAGTCATTCAATTTGAACATGGAAACAGTCAGTATTCTGCGCTGATGTGGGATAACAGAGGAACGGTTTCCTCCTGTAAGTCACAGAACGCAAACTCCCAGACTCAGAAACAGTGAGTCATCACACAGTGGGTATGCTCCTCCTGCACCTTTTCTCTCTTTTTCAATTCTTTTAAAGAACGCTTTCGAGATGTGCAGATTAGTTCTGTGGCTCAGCTTGACACTAGTTTATTTTAACTGTATTCTTTGTTTGTATGCATCTACGTCTGCATGTCTCTGTTGCTCTCTATGTGTTTGCATCTGTTTGTTTTTGTGTGCATGTTGCTGTTTGTGCATTTTTTTGTGTATATCCATGTGTGTTTGTGGGCTTCTATTTGTATGTGTCTGTGCATGTTTTTGCCTGCCTTCTTATATGTTTTATGCATTAATATATTTTTCAGTTTGCGTTAGTGTGTTTTCATGTTCCTGGAGTGAGATTAGATATGCCCATTTATTGAAGCAACTCAAGTGTAAATGCAGCCTGCATATACAGGACACATCAAAATACAATACACACACACAGAGTCCTCATTGCCTGGGGCACTTGTACTTTGGAATGTCTGCACAATAATTATACATACTTTTATATCGCAAGTGACATGAATAAACATGAACATTGCATAGAAACTGATAAAGATTGAATTGGCATTCATGTAGCTGTGCCATTTCTGTCATGCTGCTGTCATGAAGGTTTTGTGCACTATGAATTCCATGTTATCTGATGGCTGCTAATCTAAGTAAATTTGTCTCAAGTTGGAGTAACAGCACTTAAAGCACTATTGCAAACAATAAAGTCTAGTGAACTGAAAATGTGCTCAAGTGCCTTAGATACTCAAAAACTAAAATTATTAAGATGTTCTGCATTTCCAGTTTGGACAAAATATAGCTGATTACTAGTTTCGTGTTTTGCATACAGTTTGATCAGGCACTTTTAGGCCACAACTTCCTGTCAGTTATGAGAAATTGAGAATGATGGTTTAATGACTCAGACTCAGAAGTCTAAGTAAAAGTCTTGATAATGACTCAGGTCTCATTTTATGCGCTATTTTTATGTCTCAGAATAAAACTCAAAATAAAAGGACTACTAAAAATACACTATAAAAACTACTCAAGGCTCTAAAAAAATTATTTATGACTTTTTTGTTGCACTCCACCGTTGTATTTAGTGTTTTTTGTGGCATACTCTTTTAACCCATGCAGAAGAATCTCATTTCAGTGAGCAGGATCTGGTCCTTTCACCTCAGGGGGAAGGAGGTGAGGTCAAAAGGTGCTGTAGAAGTCAACTATCTCATACTTGCTCGGCAGCTAACAGAATATACCATGCTTTAGCAGCTAAAAAGGATATGACAGATCAAAGAAGTCCATCCCTGCTTCGGGCTACAACTGCTTTGCGGCTTGTTCTCCGACCGTCTCTCTCCCTTCTATCTCGGTCGATTAGATAAGCTGAGTGTTTGTTGAAGAATGACCATCTTGCATCTCACTTTCTGTCTTTTCATCTGCTTGCTTTGTCTGTCTCTCTCTCTCCCTGTCATTGTTCTCCACACGCCAGTCCCTATGATTTTCTTCATATGCAGTGATGAAGCATAAATATCAATAATCATTTTAAAGAAAGCAAAAAGAAAAAAAAATCTTTGTGGAACAGTGAGTCAATGTCAAATGTCACCTGTTCTAAATGAGATGCAGTTGAATTGATGTGTCAGTTTCTATCTCTCTGCATTTGATGAAATTGTTAAGATGTGACGTTGACTGACAGGCATGTTTTCTGCTGAGCTCAGGACACTACAGGCTACACGTGACCAGTCCCATGCAGACTGTTTCATTCTTTTTCTTTGTCTTTTGTGTCTATTATATGTCAGGAAGTGGGATATGACTGAGGGAGAGTCTTGTGTAAATTGAAGCCGTCCTGACTGTCGTAGCACCTTGGAGCATCCGTCACATTGCATGAGTACACTTCCAAATTTTTGACACTGCAAGAAGTTTATTGGAGGCTCAGACTCAGTGCAGATCCATTTAATCAGCAGTCTGTGATCCCGTTTCACTCCATCCAAGATTGTCAGTCATTGTTCACAACAGCTGATTTTTCCACAACACCCTAAGCTATATTTTGACAGGGATAGGCCAAGGACGGCAACAAGTGCAAAGTATGAATGTGGCAAATGGTACATGACTAAATGAATCCATGTACCTCCCCAGAGACTGCCCCCTCTTGCAGTGAAATACATCTGGAAAGTCGTTTTGATTTGAGAATAGTATTTGAACATGACATGAACAGGATGACTGTCTTCTGTTCTGTGAATTACATCATTTGTCATTTTGCTTGAAGTCACATTCCCTCAGGAGGAATATTTCCCACATGGATGCTGAGAAAAGAGTTTAATCTTAGACTGTGCATCCTTTGAATGCATTTTCATATTTACAATATGCCTATTTTCCCCCAAAATCATCTAAACTAAATAGGACATTCTTGTTGAATTTCCTGACAGTTTAGAAGTTGCAGAGATCAGCAAGAAAGTTTCGAATGCATCACTGAATTTAAACGACTGACACAATTCATAGATGAAATTGTCACTGTTTGAATGAGACTGTGTGTGCACTGTCTTCATGAGCCCTCTTGTGGCAGTGATCACATGTGATCCACCAGCCAGTGCTGCCTGAAACTTGCATGGGATGGACAACTACTCTGAAGAAGAGGGGGGCTGAGTGGATGCTGAATTATTAAATAAAAAATGATATTAAGAAAATAACCTGCTGAATTTAGTGTATGGTCTGCATCATTAGGCTTAACATTTTGGTTTATGTGGCTCTTGGTGTATATTGTATATTCTTGTTTTGGTAGTGTTTTTTGATATGATGGATCTGGATAAAGATTGTGATTTAGGGCTTAGACAGAGAGAGAGAGTTTTTATAAAAACAGACCATTCAGTGGTGTTGTGAGTAGGTATGAGAGAGAGACTAGGGTTATAAGGTAAGAATTCAAGGTAAGTCAAGGACTATTCAAGTTCATATTACTATAAAATATGATGTGTAATGTTCAGTGGAAAAAAAAAAACTAAATCTGAAACTTAAATGACCTTTGCGAGCACATTCTCCAACACATCACGAGTGGAAAAAGGGGCAGAATAGTCATTAATCAAGTTAAAGATTCAAATAAAATAGGCTAGCCTGTTTTATGTGGTATTTTATGTATGAGGTAATATATTTTAATTCAAAATCAAGTCTCAAAGCCTATAAAACATTACAATCACCATCAGTTATTGACAAGGTTTCCATGCTCTCCGCCCACTAACATTACACCTCGACAACATGAGAAGCATAGAAAATCCTGACTCTCCCAGTCATATTTACCCCCTTGTCTAAGTCTTCATGCACACAAACTCAACCTTGTGATTCAGATTATTCTATCAGCACCTTGAAGGCACCATACTGCTGGTTTCTTAGGTTGACTCCATTGCAGATTTATCCACAGGACAATCAGTCTGTATGTCAGATCACCATATGAAAGCTAGGATGTATCCAAGTAAAGCTGGCAGGGGGCCAGAGATGGACTCATGAGATGTGATGAACTTATATAATCCCCTGTCACACATACATGTATGGAGCCGGCCCAGGAGGAGCAAGCAGCATGGGACTTAAAAAAAATAAAAAAAATTCTGTGCTGCTGGACTCACTGCCAGCCCATCAGGGAAAACCGCTGCTACTCCAGATGGCCAGTCCACCCTGGTTCAAAGTAATGTGGATATTTCCAAGTTCTGGAGTTCATGCTGTTTCTACCACGTGCCAGCCGCTACTGCAATATCACACATTACCTCCGCCAAGGAGGTAATGTAATCATCTTATCTGTCATTTTGTCTGTCTGTGCGTCTGTTTGTCCATCACAAAGATATCTCAAAAAGTTCTGAACAGATTTACATAAAACCTGTTAGAAACACTGGTCATGAACCCAAGGAAGGGTTGACTTTTTACACCAATAACCCAAAAGATGCAGCAAGGACAAACACAAACACGACTATGCACGGATCGCAATACCTGATCTGCCTCCTTGGCCAAGGTCTGTGCTCTACTGAGCGCATTTTTTTTGGTCTGCTTTTTTGTTTGAATTTCCCACAACTGAAAATTTACTGAAACTGAAGAAATATCAATTTTAACATAAACTAAAAGTGACAACATAAGTTTTAGAAAGTAACTAATCGCTGATCACATAACTTGAAAATTTGAATGCGAAGTTACTCATTACCCATTCGGTTTTCTGAGCACTCAAACACATGAGAGATTTAGTGTGTTAAGCCTAGTACTGTGCACATATTACCTTCTTCACCTCCGCCACTTCAGTGGGTGGGTTCGTCTTTGCTGCGTGGCCAAGCTTTGTTCAAACCCACAGAACATTAGAAACAGGATATTTTGCTTAATGTAAGTGTAATGTAACTTCAGTGAAGCGTTGCAACCAGCAGATACAGAGTATGTATGAGACATTGTTGTACAATATGGAAAAAAAGTATTTTTCTAACTTTGAAGCTATATTTAAGTGGAAATTTAAGGGAAGGTAGGATTTCAAGGGGTTAATTTGACCACTGTCACTTATAATTTAATATCTGAGGTAAACTGAGGTAGACTTTTCTGAAACACCGTAAGCCAAAGTCTGTCCTTATCCTCCTTACGGCTTAGCACTCGCAGATCAGGGGTAGTTGATAATAACACACAGCCAACGAACGACCTGAGACTGGGATAACCGACGAGATTTCAGGTAAGCCCCGCAAATCTGTGAAAGTGGCTCCCAGCCCTCAGCGGGACTACCTTCTGCAGGAAAACACATCAGCTTCTATAAACCATTTGACCTCACAGGGAACTGGTTAGATAAAATGAAAATGTAACTTTGAGTATTTGATTAATTTTCAGAGCAGCTATTGCCTGTTTGCATAGACCAAATATGAATTCCCCAAAGCCACGGTCATATAAACAAGACCAATGTATCAGCAATTTGATCACAAAGTTGTTTAAAGGAGGAAAATGCTCTCAAATTTGATCAAATCCAATATGTCTTCAAAACAACAGCAACAAAAACACAAAAGGGATAAGAATCTTCACTGATGGGTGATTTTGCTTTCCCTGATAATAATGTAATCACCATGCATACACCATGATAGACACTGTCAGGCAGACAGAGACAATTGAAACACATACGCAGAACGAAAAACATTGTATACACACCCACACACACATGCACGCGCACACACACATACACCCTGTCCCTTGCCGCCGCCCACGCTCCCAGACCAGCTAGCTTGCACCACCTACACATGTTCTTCTCTGCTCCTGGGTGTGAGTTCTTGTTTGTGTTTCCGTTGATTATTATTTTACACCTCACAAAATGAGCTGCAACTTTTTCAAGATGAATCTCAATTTTACTTGACTGCATAAATCATACATTTGACTTGAAAGCATATCGATCTCTCATTGGAGTCAGTTCTGCATGTAAATAACACATGAACTATAAAACATAAATATAAAATGAAATACAAAGACTTTTTGACATAGCAAGCACAGCTATAATTGGTGATTAGCATTCAGATTCAGCCAGTGGAGTATATTAACCCCTGACTTTCAGTCTTTTCTAAACTCATCAAATCAGTAATTGTAAACAAGCAGAATTTGGACTATAACTATTTTGATCTAAAAGTTCATCATAAACCCAATATAATATGGAAACTTTTTTGATGTTTGATCAAGTTACCACAAAAAACATGAAACATGAAAGTTGTCTGCACTGAACAGATGACTGAATTTAAACTGCAGACAATCCACAGACAACACTGTCACCTTTTTGAATGAGCCAGTGTCTGCACAGCCTTTATGAACCCATTTGTGACTGATCACATCTCATCCACTGCCCACCAACTCATTACAGTCACTGCTGCAGTATGTGAATAAGACACACATATAGTGATATACAAAGAACCTTGACACAGCAGCCTTAGTTATTACTGACACTCAGTTTCTGGCAGTGCAGTTTATATTTAGTGGCTCTCAGGCTTTTTTCCAACTCCCTACATGAGTGATAGTAAAGAAACAAACTTCGCCTTGCAACAGATTTCTTCTAAAAGCCTTTCTTTGAGTTATTATTGAGTTTTTGACAAAAAGATCTTTAATCAGCTTAGTGCGGTACAACAGAAATGTCTGTTATTTAGTATTTAAATGACTCATTATGATTCATGCTAATGCTGTGGCAGCACCCTCTATATGTTGCCCCTGCATTCATGTGCCATTTGGTATATCAACAAAATTCTTAACCGGAAAATTAGCTGAAACAGCATTCAAATCAAATGATGAAGTTGGACAAAATTGTGCTGCCTTAGTTTCCAAGTCATGGTGCAATGATGTCATCAGAAAAAATCAGAATCTAACTTGACCCAAGAAACTACAGTATGTTTATGCATCATAAGACTCAGAGCTATGCAGTCTATGTCTCTGCACCAGTGTGACTAAGACAATTCCCTGCATATTTACATGTGTTTTTTTACATGGCGATTCAAATGATTCTGATTGTGATATTTAGCTGATGTTACAATATGACTGATCCTTATTTCAAATGCATGGCAACGCACCAAATACACACTAAAAACACACAAAGACGTGATGCTGCTTCCAATAGTCTTGGTTCAAGTTAAGATACGTTGATCTGAAAACTTATTGTCAGAAACTCATTGTATTTCCATAGACCTTAAATTAAACTGACAGAAACTTTCACCGACTAGAGGAACATTCAAGTAGCAGCAATCCCTTGATTGAAGTTGCAATACTTCAGTGAAATATTTCAGGGGCCTTTGTTCCTCTGTATATAGCCATTCTTGATGGAGTCCTAGGCACAGGTGCACACATGCATGCACCGAGACACAAAGTTTAAAAAATACATGTAGGCCAGGTAACACATAATCCCCCATGAGGAAAAAATAAAGAAAATGAATGAGAGATAAAGGCAGACCTATAAAGACACAGAAAGAGAGACATGAAGGCATAGGGACAGTGAAAAAGACAGAGAGGTGGAACAGTGTTTCTCTCTGCTCTGTTGCTCTCTCCATTATCCTTCAAGAAAGAAATACAAGAATTCAATTAAAAGACCATGTAGTGACCTTAACACACATGCACATACACACACACACGCACATGCACGCACACACAGAGTTGATGTATCAATTAATCACTGTCTGTCAGTTGACCATTATAGCCCATGTATCCTCACTGGACCATGGGAATTATATATAGTCTGTGTGTGTGTGTGTGTGTGTGTGTGTGTGTGTGTGTGTAAATGCCATTTCTCTCTATAATGACCATTGTTATTACTGGCTCTAAAATGTTGTTAGCTTCCACAGGCCCACTAATAGGTCTTTTCTTGTATGCCTGTGTGTATGTGTGCGTGTGTGTGTGTGTGTGTCTAAGTCATTAGTATGCAGCACTGTGTACTAGCCTTGTGTTATTAAACATTAAAACTAGATGACAGAATATGGCCTAAGCCTGAGGGCTAATACTAACACAGTGGGGGACACACTCTCAGACAAACACACACACACACACACACACACTTGAAAAGCCAGACATACAAAAATCATTTCATGGCCATATGGAAGCTAACTTCATTAACAGTTGGCTCTTAAAGTTGTTATTCTGAGTCAAGGAAAATGCCATTCATATGTAGATAACAAAAAAAAACTTCTGTTGATGCTACGGTGTGCATGAGAACTGAAGAAATAGACTGAAGGTTTGATGAATACCCCTTTTTCATCAACCTATCATATTGTGAGGATAATCTGGAGTTGTGTCTCAATTTTTTTTAGTTTTCTTTTAGTGCACGTTAATGCTAAAGTTCATTGTATATGATTAATAAATGCACAGGGGGGGACACATCTCCCCAATAAGAGAGACGCTGTGTGCATTTACACACAAGACACAGCTGTGTAACTTAAATGATTATTTCTACACATCCAAAAAGACACACACACACACACACACACACACACACACACAGTCCAGGTTGGCGTAAATCAGCCATCCTCCTGATACAGCTTGAGCTGAGCTCTATCAGAGCTGTCTACAAAAATTATTTCAGAAGCTAAAAGTTTCACTGTTTCCCCTGGAGAGTTTCCTCTGTCCTGTCAAGTTTATAACTACAGTTTTTAGTTTTGCTGCTTAAATTTTTGTTAAATGTGCAGGTGCTGTTTCCGCGTGGTCCTAGTGCCTAGTTTTTATTTATTTATTATTTATTTTGTTTGTTTCTTTTTTTACGCCCTTGGATACATCTATTCTTAGCATAGTAGTATTGTTTGTGAAATTCTCTCTCCCAAAGACTGTGCTGGCAATGAAATATAACATCTGGTTTGGAAAAAGTGGCTGCAAGAGCACCCCAGGATGATTTTATAGACTTCAGCTACATTTTCTGGATCAGAGCTCTAAACACTACTATAGAACAAAGTCCATTTTGATATTAAAACAAATGCCATATTTATATGGTATCGGAGCAGGTAGCACTGTGTAATGGGAGCGGAGTGGGGAACAAAGCAGCCATATATTAACCTGAGCATGAAGTGCATATATAAAAGTTTTAAACGGTGGTGCTCAGACCTGCTCCATTTCACTCACAACATCAATGCCTCTGCTTCCTGCAGGCAGAGACATGACTAGTGTCAGTCCACCTCTAGGCACATACTGAGCCTGTGTTATAGTTCATCATTCTGTGCACAAAACCAGTGATTCCACGCAGTGTATGTGCACATATAATGTCCACGATTCTACACAATTCTTGCAGTTTTTGTAAGGAAAATCTACTTCGATGTCCATTGCTCTGTCTGTTTCTCCTGACATCATCACCTAAGCCACGCCTGTAGTTCCTCAAAGGACGCTGATTGGCCCCGCCGTTTTGTGGCCTCCGACAACGCTTCGGCTGGAGCGTGGCCAGTTGGTTTTGCGAGTCAAATGAAAATGAACTCACAAGATCAGCTGGCTGTGCGAGGTTACTAAATTATGAGTTAAGATAATAATTTTCATTGATTCATGTGGATGATGCTGACCTTAAAATGGGAGAGGACAGAGGAAATTTGGAGTGCAGATTGAGCGAGCAGGGAGCAGAGTGAAGGAGAGGGAATTGGGTTGCTCAGCAGAGCGCTGCACAGTGCTGTGAGCGGTGAGGGAAATTTGCTCAACTTGTATAGTTCATATCCACAAATACCCACCTTGTCTTCCACCTAATACTTTCTGTCCTTCTTTCATCTTCACCAAAGTAATCTTTTATTTCTAATGGAGAGTAAAGCGCCTAAACTTTATCAGTATGTTTATTTATTGAATAGAGTTAACTCACCACTTTAGGAATACAGAATACATCACATTAAATAGCATCAAACTGAGTTATATGTAGACAGGGTGCTTTTAGGGAAAAATGCATAGTACATTACTGAAAATATTATTGATTTTGGTTCATACTGGTGTTGTTTGACTTACGATGACCACCTCCTCTTTCATTTAGTTCATCCGGATTCATCCAGAGATTTCCCATAGGGGACACAAGAGAGTGTGGAGCATGTCTGTGTTTTGTTGTCTTATTTATTTATTTTTTGTCACAGCAGTTATTTTACATAAACAGGGAAACATAGGCCAAAAAAGCCTCCAGGCAGCAGGCCATGTTAATATTCAGCTATTCACTGTATTTGTGTGTGTGTGTGTTCATGCTGGTGTTGCTTTGTATGCATGGGTGTGTAGGTGGTGAGCTTGTATCCATTTGTGTGTTCATGTGTGTGTTTGGGAGTGTATGCTTTGTCTCTGTGGTGCTTTGTGCGCTGTGATGTCTTTTGTTGCCTTTAAGAAGTCAAAGAGCCAGTCATTACTGCAGGCAAGGTTATACACCTTAGTACAGACACACACACACACACACACTGAGGATTTGAGGGCTGTTTGCTCAGACAAAACATGAAAAACTGTTGAGGTAGCGGTGTGATCGCTACAGCAGCTGACCTCCACATTCTCAAATTCCAAGCAAAACTCAACATTATCTCCAGCTAACAGGTGTCTTACAGAAAAGGGGCCATTTTCCAGAGAGCTGCCTGGTACGTCAGATCTCCCTCTCAGCGATGTCTACCAAGAATTTGATCTATCACTTTTGCACAATCATACAGTGTACACTCCCAATCTGAAGAACAACTAGACTCCGATGCCGGGAAGTCTGAAATAGGTGTGGGCGCTTGGAAGGACAAAGCTATCACATCTTAAAATCACTCCATATTTCTACTGAGCCGCCGCAGTTTGTGTCAACAGCCCGAACGCTGTTTTGAGTGATGATCGCTTGGCAGCTTTTTTGTGGCGGCTCTTCCAAAGTAAAAGATCCCACACGAGACAGAAAAATAAAAAAAAATAAAACATATTCATGACGATTTCCATGTCATCTTGAAAGTACATTTTACAGATTTGAAACTGAAGTTGTAAATGTAATATTCAGCCACTGGAAGAACACCCTTAAATCATAATATTCCACACCATCTCAACATGATAATGGCATACACTTTTTGCAACCAGAAATATGATCAAGTTACCATTTGGATTACTTTGTGCCCAAATTGGAAGCATAATCTGCAATCCCTATCAGCCCACAGGAATCTAAACTTGATTTTTAGGAATTAGTAAGAAATTTGGTCAGATTATTTATTGTTCAGTGCAGATATTGGGTCTGTCTGCAGTGTTTTTTTGCATTTCTGGTGCACAGTGCAGGCATGTAAGGTATGGAAACTGACTTTTTCATGGCCAGAGATGCTTGGTGCCACTGCAGCACAGTTGGAAATTGGGTGGGATTAAGACAGTGGATGTGGTCCAGGCTGGCTTCATTCACAACCAATCAAATGACCTGTCCTCTCTTTAAAAGCAGCACACTCTGCACCACGAAGCTCTGAATATTTTGTAATGGAGTGGATCCCCTACAAAAGCCTCTCCCAAGAGAAAACTGGTGTCCTTGTGTGACGAGTTGCAGAATCGCCACCAGTGAATAAATGACACCTAAAATTAAATTAGCTTGGGAGGAGTGAGCACATGTGTTTGCTGTGTTGCTCTGGTCCTGGGAGAACCGTTGCCCACTGTAGGAAACGGTTCAATGGTCTTAGGCGAAGAGCCAAACAGAGCTGGCAGTGAACCACAGGGACAGTGTGGCTATGGGGGGGGCATCTATAGAGGAAGCAGCTGCCTCGCCAGTCCCCACTCCATGCATCATGGCACAAACTGACAGCTTTATGTTTCATACCATGGCATCTTGTAAAAAGTTAGAATGGAAAATGTTAGATATATTTATTCCTGTTTGAGGGATTTAGGTCAAAATGTGAAATTTGCCAACATATCAAGTGGAAAAAGGGTTGGTAAGCACAGAAACTGACCGGGTCTTGAACTGCGCGCTGTTGACCTGGTCTGAAATGGTGGCCCAAGTGCAAATGCCCATGATCCTTCACACTGGACCTCTTGATCACTACTGACACACCTGCTGCTGACACACCTACCTGCTCTGCCTCTCCTCCCATGCAGGCACAGTCGAGTTTAGGATGAGTCACCAAAATATCAAACAAAAAAAAGCAACGAAAGCAGCACATCACTGGGGCAAAACCCTGACATTCACCAAAATATAGCACAGGGAATTTGGTCAACCAGTACAGTATGATAGATTATATACATGCAGAATGGATTGATTGATTGATTGATTGTTTGATAAGTTGGTTGTATGCTGATCTAAAGTAAATCTCCCTCTTTATACTAACAGCATTACATTTTATAGGCTATTGAAATATAAATGTTGGGGAAATGGAGTTGATACAACCGGAAAAATACAACCTCTATAATAAGTTTCCTAAATATAAAATGAT
>OMKZ01018426.1:14713-30498 GCA_900302535.1 Neoniphon sammara | reverse complement strand
ATTTTTTTTTTTTTTTTTTTTTTTTTTTGTCATAGTTAAAACTCAGAGTCAGCACTGACAAATGATTAGCCTTTGCAGTGAAACCCTCACAGACCTGTGGGTGTCTTTGGAATTCAGATGGATAACCTGATGGGAGAAATACTTTGCTGAGGACATGGCTGCTCAATTAAAAGCATTAAATGTGGAAATAATTTTGGGTGCCATTTTGCCAGGTGTCTAGGGGAAAAGGGCAGTAGAGAAATGTCATCTTACTAATGCAGCTAATGAGGGCGCTAGTGACTCGGGAGGCCACAACACGCTGCTGTCTAGCTTGCAAAGTGAGCAAATCAGGAGCCCAATGGCAGCCAGTGGTGGATCTCCAATTAGAGATATTTAGCACCTTTATCTTGAAACTTCATTTACTGATAGGTTGCACAGGTCTGTATATTAATGCTGGGAAAGGTCAGAGGGAAGAGGGAAGAGGAAAAAGGCATTAACTGAACTCCTGTTACTTTCTGTCTACATACTTCCACTTTGGCTGAGGAGATTGTTGTGATGAAACATAAAATAAAGCTCCCACATTCAACAGCTGAACTGAGCTCCCTGTTACTTCATCCAGTCTGAAAGCCTTAGATTTAACACAACTATGTGTTTGTAAATCAGAGGATTTCCAACAGCAAGCTCTAGTTTCAAAGATTAATCTCTCCCTCTCTTCCTATTTCTCTCACCCTGCCCTCCCTCTTTTTTTTCATCCATTTCCCACTACCTCCCTGCCTCTCCCTCCTGGCTCCAGAAGAAATCTGCTTCAAACCATCTGTCTCCCAGTGCAACACATGCCTGTTCTAGTCACCGGAGAGGAAGAGAGGAACATGTGGGGACAGAATAGGCCCATTACAGGAGTAAACTCTACCCTCCTCTCTTTTTCCTCTTCCCTCAATCCATCCAGATGCTGGAGATCCAGATGTCAGGTACAGTCAGTGCAGGGCCACATTGTCGGATCAAGGGAACCAGCTGGCTGCATACCTCGCCCAGTTCTGCTTTCATGGGCTTCATTTACCACAGTGGAGAGCAGGTTCAAATGCTGGGCGGAGAGGGACGGCATCATCATTATACCAGAGAGGAGGCAGGCAAGAACACATGGGGAGACAGTGATGGAAAGTAGAGAAGATGAGGAGGAGCTGGGTGGTGGAATTGGGATGGAAACGAACGGAGAGTAGGTCAACCGCAGAACCGATGCGGGACAAAAAAAAAGCTGCACAATTACCAATCTACTCAGACAAGGTGAAAATGGTAGATGGGCCCTTAACTGGAACCAACAGGGTATCTACGTGAGAGGAGTGCCAACAGCGAGGATGCATCTACATGGACAGCATCCCTTTGTTTTCCGCTTAACTCCCTGCAGACCCTGCCAGACAGCTGATTTGAATAGTGAATTTGGAAAGCTACAGTACTTGACCATAGATAAAGATCAGGCCGATTTAATTGGATTTCTGTGTGTCAGAATGTTTGTGTGTGTGAGGCCCCTGACAGAGAAATTATAAGGAACCTGGAGAGCTTGAACAAAAAAAAAAAAACGTATTACTGAAATGGAACAATAGTAACTGAAATAGCAGCATTCTAGTCACACTGTTGGGAAACAAAACTACCAAAGATAAACAGATACTCTGTCAATTTCCAGCACAGATAAAAAAATAAATAATAATCCATCCACTGAGAAATGCTAAAGCCTTCGACTTTACCTTGAGCCTAAAATAGCACTTTATTTTTTCACTTTCTCACCTATCGCTCACTTATTCTGTGCTATCCATATATGCATGTGTGTGTGTGTGTGTGTGTGTGTGTGTGAATGTGTGTGAGGGGGGGGGTCTCATTTCTTATTTCAGACTCTGTTTCTCTCACCACGTCTCCTATGCTTGGCTAATGAAATACACAACCCTAGCACAACTGGGCGGAGATCTCAGCAGGGCATTTGGAGTCTGTGATGGAAGATGATGCCTGCAGACCCTGGGACCTGCACACACCAATAGATTCTCCACACACACCCCCACACACCCTGCCATGTCTCCAGAGACATGGGTTTGTGTGTGTGCATGCAAGAGAGAGAGAGATAAAGACAAAGAAAATAAGAGAAGAACAGAGAGAGGGAGTCCTGTGTACGGCTGTACCTTGCAAAAACCTTTTCAGTTTTTGTGGCTGTTCTCCAGTAGAGATCCTGTTGCGTTCCCCATAATACTTTTAACGCTCTGGTGGCCCCAGAATTGTCCTGCTGAGCGTGTGTGGGTACAAACTGGGGAACGAAAAGGTCAGCTCAGCAGTAGTCATGTTTAACAGGCCAAACACACACTTCTCCTTCATACATGGACAGCTTCCCTTTGAGAGAATGAATGAATGAATGATACACTTAATGTTTTTGTTTCTCTCTTTTGGCAGGCAGCTTTAGCTCATATAGTATAACCAGGTTAGTTGGATGAGTCCAAATACACACAATTAAAGACAGAGATATTTTATTAAAACATAAGTCCAGCACTGTTTCATAAATCAAATTGTATGCAGCTGTCTATGAAAATACTGGGTAATTTTAGAGAGTAAAAGAGTGGATTACTAAAAATAACAGGGACTGATAGATTATATATTGTAATGTATATGGCTGCTGCCTTCATGATTGATAGTATGGCTGTTTTACAGCCTCCTCTTCTGATGATTTATATTTTAATTTAAAAAAAAATCTTTTACTTTTGTGGAGTGTACTACTCTGCCTTTCTTTTCAATTTCCCCTTGAGGACAAATAAAGTGATTTAAATTGAATTGAACTGAATGATTGATAAAATTAAGTTAATTGGGTTAACTTACTAAAACGGCACAGTGGGTTACCTACTGTAAAAAAAAAGTTTATTTTCATTCATAATGCTGCACAGGGAGAGAGAAAAAGATAGATAGATAGATAGATAGATAGATAGATAGATAGATAGATAGATAGATAGATAGATAGATAGATAGATAGATAGATAGATAGATAGATAGACAAAACTGCAAAGTTTTTATTCCATACTTTGGAATATGGGTCTTTCATCGAGTTGGGAAACGAGTGGGAGAGTGTAAGAGGCTGTGTCCTGGGAGTCAGGGGGAGTAGCTGCTCTGCTTGACCTGCCAGTACAGGTCAAAGCATGAAACCACAGGACTACATTTTTTTTCTCCCAGCTCAGCTCATGTTTTACTTTTAGTGCAATATTCTGAGAAGTGTGATAAGCTCTGGTCCACATAGCTCTCAAAAAATTGCATAGATGAGTTTAATTAGAGGGATGAAGTGGTTTTAGCTTCCCAACTTGGTTAATTGCCCCTTCTCTAGCCTACACTACAATACCTATTACATCTATTAAATCAAATTGCATTCAAGGCAATTAAGTTTTCATGCATTTTAAAAAAGGACCAGTGTGGATTGCAATTAATCCTAAATTAATTAGGGTGTTAAAAATGACAACAGCAGTAATTACTGAGAAAAAGAACAAATGCATTATGTACAATATGAAAATATACCAAAAATATAAGATACATGCAGTAAGAATTGGAAGGAATTATAAAAATATCAGTGCATATACAATATATTATAAAGATTTGGGACCATGAAGAAAACCATGGATTTTACAGAAAATACACATCATTGTTTGCAAAATATAGAGTCACATTCGAGTAAAAAGAATGATACAGATCATCAATATATTCACTTTATAGATGTAAAAAAAAGGGACAGACTGTGCTGATTTGGATGTTTCCTGATAGGATATGCGCGATGAATACACACACACACACACACACACACACATGCACCGTTGTTCCTGAACTCACCACTGGCTCACCCAGCAGTCCGTCTAACAGCAAATCTCCTGATGCTCCATGTGGCCCCGTACACCCTGTTGTGTCCTCGCTGGCTGTTATTATTCCTGCTTTGATCTTTTAGTGCAGCGCATGCTATTCCTCCATGCCAGAAACTCACAGGCTTACAATCGAACTTAGGTTGCTCCTGACTGGATAAGACACTACCGTACTTGCATAACATTTGGCATGGTGAAATATTGCTGCATGTTACTGGATAAGCAGCAACTATGATAATGAATCCATGTGGAGTGGGGTTTTGATGATGAAGTTGAATCAAATGGTCTAAGTACTATGTCAATCTAAAATGGCAGTATCTGAAATCTGAGGAAACTGGCTTAGGGTCCCCAAGCCAAAAGTGTTTAAAGACAGGTTTAACTCTGCCACCGTTTGACCTGGCTGCTTATAGCCAGGTTTGTTCTCAGTTCTCTGCTGGAAGGTGTTCCCTCTGTCCATTATCTTCTTTTATAGCTCCCTTTGGATGGACTTAACTTCCCCCCTGTTCCCTGCTGTTGTTGTTGCGGAGGAATTTAAAGTCTGCAATTCAGGGTTTGTTGTTTGGAAAACAAAACCCAAAACGTTTCCCCTGGAATTATAGTATCTACAAAGAAATATGGTATAATCATATAATCATAATGCAATGGGAGAATAAGACAGTGTCCTCATGGTGGGACACACAGTGCAGGTTCCAGTCTGTGCGCTTAAAACAGTCCTGTAAGGCCTCCATCTGCTCCTAGGCCCAGGTCTCATAGTCTTGTTTTTAACAGGCATCTGCTGGACAGTGGGTATATAGCAGGAAATCAGATATATCAGGCTGTAATCTGAGCTACCAAAGGGGAGAGAATGGTTGGGCTTTAAATTTGCATAATTATATACAGCAAGTTCAAGTTCTTAAAGATGGAAGTCACAGCCTTTTACATATTGTTGCTCTTTGTTGAAACATGGAGCGACAACAGAAACAGGGAGCATCTCATGTTTAGAAGAGTGAAAATGTCAGCACTAGCTAATCTGTCTGTATCTGTGAGTATCTGAGATTTCGACTTTCAGTGGAGCATCTGTGGTTGATTAATCTGGTTTATAGTGTAACGGTTTTCCTTTGAACAGACTTTATTGGCAATGTCAACCAGGACAGGTGCAATCTAACAAGTCACTTGATACTTTCGACGTGACGAGTCACTTGATACTTTCGACATTTCTCAATAGCCGAGTGTGGACAGAGTCTCCAGCCATGGCAAGTGCGGCTGCTTTAGAGTTTTACCTTTCTCCATCAAACACATGGATATCCAGAGCATCCTCCCCCAAAGAACAACCCCATAGGTCATTTGTTCCTGCTCTATAAAACGACTCACAGGAGTGTTTCCTAAATTAACGCCCCTACTGGCGGCAAGTGACGTAGATGGAAGGGTGACAAGACACAGAAGTTTTACATGGGAGACCGGTGTTCAATTCTGTAGTAAAGCAAGACATTCATTTTTGTTTTGTTCGTCTCTGCGTGTTAATTATTGTGACCATGATGACGAAGGTCCCTAAACTTAACCCCAACCTTAACCCTAACCCATTTGAGTGTTGAGTGCCGTGTTTTGCAATTTACAGGGTGGGTGAAATTGGTCAGGGTGAAGGCAAGGGAGACTGTCAGCTGATGGTGGGATGTAAACAACAGCAGCATGTCCAAGCTCACACCATGTCTAGCCAATAAGAAGTGCGATAACCACTCATTTCTTCTTACCACTCTCTCTCTGTCCACCTGCACCACTTGAAAACGATGCAGCACAATCCTGAAATCTTTTAATCTGAGGAACGCCTTAAGATGGAGAAAGAGGATGAGAATACAAATAAGAAAAACAAAAGCAAAGCAAACAATTTATAGATGTTTACAATCAATATTTAAAACTTTCACCAACATTCAGATTTAAAGTAATCAGTAGTTTCTTTAACAGATAATAAAATTCTCCAGTGTTGATGCTACAACAAAAGAGAGGATCCAGACACTTTCTGCACATTCTGTTTTAGTAAGTCGCAACTTCCTTTGAATAAGCAAGATGTGGCAATATCCTTTATTCAATATGCAATAATTACTGTGATTCAATTAATGTTATGTCTGTGTTTATACTACAAAGGACAGCTTACTTAATAGGATGTCAAGTCTGTGTGTGTGAAAGGTGATAACTTCACTCTCAGCAGTAAAAAAGAGCCATTTTAATCTAAATAGCACGGGTCCCATGGATGCCAGCATGCTCACTGTCATGTCGGCATGAATGGTTTGGACCACAGAAAATGAGGAGTTTCACGCTGGCAATGATAATAGCATGCTTGCTGTTACACAGCAGTAAGGTATAAGTAAGGAATAAAATACAGGCAGCTGCTCATTATCAATAATGACCAGCTGCCTGTACATTACAGTTGTACATTACATATTGTGCATGTGGAGGTAGAAAATCCTGAGTTTCCATGTAGTAAATAAAACTAAGGAGAAGACATGAATGGGTTTTCCAAGTAGAAGCTTGTATTTACGGTTTTTGTGTCCATATTAACTACAGTATAGACCTGGATGTCTAGACGAGTGACATTTCAGCTACATTAGCCTCCCACATTATAGTGCACTCTCTCCCTTGTTGTTTCCTTCTGGTTTTCTTTTCTTTATTGGTGATAGCTCAGCGTCCAATTATAAATCAAATGTTTCCAAATAAATAATGATATAAATGATATCCTTGCTGTAATGGTTCCAGCAGGTGTCATTATTAGCCAGCTTGATGAACAGTAAATGGACTGGAGTGAAATGATATATCAGACCTGTTTGAACTGACTGTCCATAGCAACAGTCAGTAATTCATAATGATGGTTATTATTCAATAATATTGGACAGCAGAATGCTGCAGTTGACCAATCAGAATTGCCTAGACTACAGAACAGTATAAAAAATTAACATAAGATTACAATAGATACTGTAGGTAAAAGACATTTGAGGACACAAAAGGAATTGTAGCTGCCTCATGGTCTATTATTTGTCTTTGGATAAACCTGTAATATGCAAACACTTACAAGCAAGTTTTATGAACATAACCAACACGGCCAAATAGAGCCAGTCTGTCTGAGAAGGCTAGTTCAATATTATAGGTTAATGGGCGATCTCTCTCATTTGCATATTGAGAATATTGGTAATTTAGAAAATTCTCAGTGTGCAGATGCATTTGTATTATATTGTAAGGCTGGATATGGACTCCGAGGAAGGGGAAATAAGGGGCTGAGATCATGTTGTCATCTGTTTACATTCATTCATCTGCCTTTTTGAAGGTGGGAGGTGTTCCTTAATGAGCCACCAGTAATGGGGGTGGGGTTTTGAAGTCTCAAGAGAGAGATTTTGGGGTATTTCCATGCTGTTGAACAGTGAGACAATGAAAGGAGATGCTGTTGCACCTGAGAATGATAATCATCAAGTTCAGTCACATGGAAGTTACAGGAGTTGGGCTTTACGCTGTAGTGTAGGAAATAAATCTGGGCTCTGTGGAGCTAGCAAGAAGGAATATTGCCTCTGCGCCCATTTCTTGTAGCTGTCTCATTTGCTGCAATATTAACATTTCAAGCACTTAGCTGATATAGCTGAGGCCTCTTTAACCACTAGGCCACCTGCTACACCATTAGACACTGATATGCATTGTGACAGTTCACAAGAACAGTCGATGCTAGACACTGAACTAAGTGGACAGTGATTGTCAGGCTACCAGGTACACACACACACACATACACACACACACACACACACACTTCAACTTCAACTTCAGGATCAGAAAAGAACATCAGAGCCAAGGAAACTGTTGAAACCACAGTGTGAAATCAAGACCACTGCTGGTGTGATATCCAGCCCACCTCATCCTTTGAAATCTGCATCCAGTGTACATTCAACTAGGCTGAATTATCACACAGATATGGTGAATTAGGAAGGATCTTTGCTTCGGAGAATCGCTGTAATGACTACGAAGCAGAGTGGTAATGAAAAACTGGCATTTTCTGAGTGATCTCAACTGTTTGATCTCAACTTGTGAACCTCCTATTTTCAGCAAGACAGAAAGCCAGCTTTGCCCACTGAAACAGGCAGAACCATTATATGACTAAAGTCAGCATGATTTTTGACACCCATCACAAAGACAAGCTGCTCCTACTTGTCATGTTTCATTATGATTCCCAGTGGATTAAAGGACATAGTGACGCATCATGTAAGCCTGTTAAATTGCAAAGTGCTTCACAGAAAAAGTAGACTTCCACAACCTCCATATATTTCCTGTGAATAAGTGTGTGTGTGTGTGTGTGTGTGTGTGTGTGTGTGTGTACATGACTGTGTCTGCCCTGCACAAGGTGTATAGCTTAATATAACAAGGCAACAGTAAGCATATCTTCCTCCACAAATGATGCAGTCCCATTCTGTTCCAATTAGCAATAAATACACAGCACCCACATTGACACAGTCACTGTATAGACTGGGGCAATGTGACTATATATAGTTTGCCAGAACACAGCGGTGAGGTGCATCAATTTCCCAAGGTTTATCAAAATCTCCGAACACATAAAAAGACTAAGGCACTCTTTCTGTGATTAAAAATGCCTTTAATAAACCATCTTAATTCTATTGAACATCTGAGGTACCCGGCATATTTTTCCTTGTGAACACACTTGGTTTTGTTTGCATTCAAAATTTCTCACCAAAATGCAATGTGCATGTCCTTGAGTGATAATAAATATGGATAATAAACATGTTGAGTGAATTCCAGTCATCCTAATATATAAGACTTTACAATGAGGACATTCATCCAGTCTGAAGGTGTTATGTATAGTGTTAGAGTTAATAAAATTGTTCGTTTTATGGATGGATCGATCATAGTGATGGACTTAATAGCAGCTGATATCAGCTTTTAAAAGAAATATCTGTATTGGTCCAAAAAGTAGCTGTGAAATTTGGGATTTTTGGGTTTTTTTTTTTTGTTTTCTGAGTGTGTCATTCATTTGACTGTCAAATTAGCAACAGAATAAAAATAACATGCGGTTAATTATATCCAAAGAAAGCCCTATTTGAAAAGCTGAACTTGATTAAAACCTGCAATCGAACTGGTATTAGTATTGGTATTGGTACTGGTATTGGTAGTGGTTGTTATGTTTCAGAAGATACTGGGTATCTATATTAGTCTCTGCATCATTCCATCCCTAATTAATTTTATATTCAGCAGCTGAGTTGAAGTCTGTCAATGTTTTTGTCTGTACAACATGACTGCAGTGATTGCATCTGAAAGATCCTTTGATTCGTGATCAACCAAGGTTTATCAAAAGTTGGTATGTGCTGACTGAAATACGACACATGGATAAACAAAGAAGCAATGCTGCCCCTAGAAGATTATCAGTGTGAGTTTGAAAATGTCAGTCTATTTGTACCATTTCCCCAAGTTACATAAAAATCTAATCAGCCATGTCCGGACATCTCATGTGATGGATCTCTTTAGTTGGCTTTTCTACCCAGCCACTTAGCAAAACATGCTATTCCTGATTAGTCATCAAGCAAATGGGGAAAATCATAAATATTCATCATTGTACATATGAAAAGCCCTGACAAGCAGTCATGCACTTCTGTGCAACAAACATAACAACAAATGCTCCAAAGGCTTCCAATTCCTGTTTATTCACTGTTTTATGTTTGAGAACAAATTAGAAAGTGACTACTGATTGGCAAAGAAGTATCATGGACTTTTTGCTTGTTTGATTTTCATAAATCAAAATTGATTGGAAAAGATGAATTTTACAACAGTATTGAAGTTGTGTCTTAAACTAGGGTGAAATAAAAGTTGAAAGCAATTAAGATAAATTTCAATTAAAGGCATTGAACTGGATTTTAACTACATTACAATTATTTACAGCATATTTTTATCTTTATAAATCCTGATCAAAAATGAGCACAGCATATTCAGTTGGTACTCAAATCTGCCCATGCATATATTCATTAAATGGAATATTGGTGGGAAAAAAAATAGATCAATAAATAAATAAATGAAAATTGCACTTTTGTTATATTCTTGTGCCAAATCAATATATTGTATTGTTTGAAAAAGTGACACCTGAGGCAGTCAAAATTGTCACATTTAAAGGGTACACTTGCGCATGACAGGAATGAAACTCCTCATATGTGTCAATCTCTCCTCTCAATAAACTGTAAAATGATAAAAACATCTGTACTTCTTTGTCATTTCCTTGCAAAATGATAATGCATCTTACTTACAAAAACTGTGACCCATGATGTATTTTAACACTTTATTGTAATACAGTTGAGCTCAACTACACATGAGCTGTGTCTGCTCTACATACTGTAGTTTTTTTGCAGGATAAAACTATGTAGCACACTCTGCAGGCCATGTTGTCACTAATAAATAAATCACAGGCTATGGATGTCCCACATATAATCACATGCAAATCTATATTTGTGTTGCATGTAACTAGTTGGCAAATGTGACTTGTGAGATATCAGACAACACAGCGTTCCACCACCTTATACCAGGTCTTCTCTTTGACCAGTGGGTGTAGAAGTGTGTGTGTGTGTGTGTGTGAGTTTGACAAAGGAGCAAAGGTTTGTTGGTTCAACCTCTGTGGGGTGGAAGAGCAACATGGCAGATTAAGCCAGGTAAAGAGAGAGGGAGAAAGAGAAAGACAGAGACGGAACACGAGTTCTTTCTGCCTTATAAGCCTGAAACAATGGCAGATAAAACAAACCATTCAGGAGCTATTCAAACCACCATACAAGGCCTCAGGCAAGCAATTCAAACAACTTAGCCAGCCACTAAACATTGTGGATGTTGCCTCATGAATAAATGATCCTCAGTTTCTCAGTTTGACATCAAAAAGCCTCACACTGAGCCCATCATCAAAGGCTCTCGATCTCTGCCAGCGAGTCGTCACTGCAAAGGTAATAACTCTCTCTCTCTCACTCTCTCTCTCTCTTTCATTTTTCATGCAACACAATGTAATTACATCTCTCTGCCACTGGGTCCGTGGTAGGAGCGTTTGATTCTGCGACACCTGTCCCCCAGACTTCCTGTGGGTGTCAAGACATCAGACAACTGTGCAAGTCGGCCCCCCTGCCAGGCTCGCCCCCGCATGTCGCCGCTTGATCGGCAAAAACCAATCCTGCACGATTAGTGACACGTAGTAATGCTGACAATTAAAGTCCCACGTCTTGGAATGACACTAGCCTTCAACACAAGGCTTCACCATCTGAAATGTGTCACGATCAGGCCGCCCATCACTTCTGGTGACAAGATGCTGATATAGATACTGCCAGATTGAGGCCTTAGGTGAGCATTTGGATTTTCTACTTAAATTCTTATTGTGATAATACCTTTTACCAGTATCTTTGAAGTTTATAACACTGTCAGATGTGGAAATACAATCCATTTCAATAATTTATCTTCTCTCTCTAACATCTTAAAGCACCTATGGGGAATGAGGAATTGAAATAACTGAAATAAGTGCATCCCTAGGATTGATTTATCTCAAAATGAGACTAAATGGATTGTCTCAAAAATGAAGATCTTGCTCGAGCATCATTGTGGGCAGAACAAAGCGTGTACCTGAAAATAATTGAGCGATAATCAATTCACAATTAGGCTTTATGAATGGGAATAACCACAAAAGCAAATCAATCCCAGAAGCAATTATTGATGGATTTCTCTGATATTTCCATCAGTGTTACAAGCTGTGGATTTTTGTGTCATTTTCTGCTAAACGGTGCTGGAGATCAATAGACGGAGCTGTAGAGAGAAATTCAGTCAATAAAACACAATTAGAGAGATGATTATTTCCCCCCCTAAGAAACAACCTCTGTGTCTTGTCAGATACCTCAATATTTCTGCACTGGCACAGTTTTATTCGTGTCATTTGTACTCGCTTAGAGAGCAGACTGTAAAGTGGAGAGAGGCCTGAAAAATGGGAGAAAAAGAAATGGGATTGATAATCGACTAATCAGGAAATCTGGATTTGAATTTAACAACATGCAGAGTATAGCTACATATGAAGAATTCATTTGCAGAAACAGATAAATGCCATTCCTAAAAATATATAAATGACTAAAAAACTGACTGTTGTATGTAATGCTTCACATAACATACTGTCTGACATTGCCTATGCATAACATTGCCTATGCATTAGCCTAATAGTGTGCTTTTTTATTGACATTACCTGGAAAAAACATGTTTTATAAAAATAAAAACAACAGAGGATGTCTGTTTTGCAAATTAACTCTTCATATGCATTCGGTTTTGTCCACTAAGGCACTAGTAATGTTCACAACATCCAGTGCTTATAAGAAATATCCAGTGATACTTTTGGACATTAACATGTCTGGATCACATTTTCATGGATAGATAGACAGACAGACAGACAGACAGACAGACAGATAGATAGATAGATAGATAGATAGATAGATAGAAAGAGCAAGTCTTTTAAAACTACAGTGTAAATGAATCTGTGCAGCCTCTCGGTGAAACTACACCATATTATTTTAACAAAGTAGCTATTTACATAAACATGAATGCAATAATACTGAAATCATAATCAGACGCTGGGAAACAAAAGAAAGCTGTGGAATTTTGATTACCTTCAGGAAATACTTGTAACATAAAATAAGTTGTTTTGAGCAGCTCTACCTGTAGCAATCAAAACAGTGCCAGCAAAAGACAAGAGAAAAAAAAAACTTCACTGTTAGGGTCAATGATCTGGTGGTGGAAGGAAGACAGATGGCATTGAATTACAAGAAGGAGAGAAAGCAAGGAAGAGAGCAGCATAAATAGAGGAAAGAAGAAAAAAACTGCTGTCTCAATTACAGGCATCGCGATTCTGCCATATCGATCTCCAGTGTGCCACGCACCTCGTGCCAGGGTCAAAGCTGCAGCGCAGTGAAATAAATGGATCCAGAAAAAAAACTGGGTGGACTGGAGTGTGGCCAAACAGCAGACACGCTCCCAGGGGGAGAAAATGTGCTAAAACCTGAGACTGAGACTGGGCCTGTTTTTTTTTTTTGTTTTTGTTTTTTTTTAACTACGTTTGTTTCGCTTCTATTTTATTTTCAAGTGAAACATTACACAACATTATCACATTAAGTACAGGTTTCAAATCATCCCCTGATCTCTTGTAAGGGGTGGGATGAGGTGATGCTGGCGGTTGTGTAGTTGGGTATAAGATTCAGATCCAGATTCAGAAAACTTTATTGATCCCCACAGGGAAATTGCTTAAGTATGATTACAAAACCTGTAGACATTATCTGTTACAAATCAGAACAATGGATTGAATGAAAAATTACAGTAAACTGATATTAGAATCCATTTGTGGCACCCTAAGCTACTGATCTGATTTATTTCACTGTATTAATCTAACAATTTGGTATCAGGTCAGAAGGGTGTGTTTAATTACAGGACGTTTGTCCAAAGGTGCAATTCTTAATTTCATCTGCTGAAAAATTCTTTACCTTTTAGTTTTTTATTCTATTCTAAGAAGGTGTAGCTACAGCAGCAAATGCAAAGTCTTTAACATGAAAGAATAAAGCAAGTCTCCACTCTCTTCCTTAAATCATCGACTGTTCTGTGGAGCCTTTCAGTTCCTCAGCCCAAAGGTTAGACACTTCAATGCAGTCCCTCGGAGCTTGGTTTGACCCTCTGTGCTGATATTGAATTACTGTGCGGTTAAAAATAAATGTCCTTATTTTCCTATACCAAACATCCTTGATCAAGTCTTTTGTTAAAACCACATTGCTTACTTTCTGGTGCGAGGAAATAAATGATAAGGGAATGAAATGATACATTACATTTTGCCAACACTTATATGAAACAATATCTCTGCTGTCTGAGCACCTGATTAATGTGAGAGATTTTCAGCTATCATCTGTGTGAGAATGAGCAGGGGTGGAGATTCCCATTTCTACAATCAATACACTTAAAGTCTCACACCGCTACTGTAATCCCACAGCAACTAAAACCGTCGACATCTGCAGTTCAAAGTATTTTACTGGAGTTAATCTTCTGAGCCACTATGGTCCAAATACCTATTGAACAGTAAACGGTGTAACATTTGACCTATCTATGTATTTTTACGTTTCAGATAATTGGTGATAAGGGAGTGTGGTGGTGGAGCGGAGGTATGCAGAGTCTAATTGGTTGGGTTGAGGGGTTAATTGCAAACCCTTAAGGCAAGTTACTTATATAGTGTATGTTTCTGCAATGAAACAAATAGACGTGCTATTTACAGTATGTAATGTGCATGTGCGTGTGCATGCATGTGCATGTGTATGTGTGCGTGTGTGTTGTGAGATGGTTGGGCTATAGGGACGGGTGTAAGTGGCTTGTACCCAGCAGGTCATTAATTAGGCCATTACTGTGTTTGCTAGCCCCAGGCTTCTCTGTCTCTCTCTCTCTCTCTCTCTCTCTCTCTTTCTCTCTCTCTCCAAGTGTCTCTCTGATCTACAGTGAAGTATTTTATAGAATTTTGGTCAGAGCTGATGCTGTGATAGAAAACAGTGGAAAAACAGGCTCCAGGTCAAAAATGGCCAGACTAATGCTCTGAGACACAGTAACTTCTATAGAGTGGAGTTCACAGTTCAGCAGCCTGCCCCCTCACCACCCAGCCATGCACACAAACACACACACATACACATTACTGCAAACACACAAGCGCCCGTCTTAATTTACTGAAGACTGCCAGCATAAAGCCTGGGATTCACCGAGCCTACTTCAAAGAGCCAAGCCCAACAGTCAGATCGCTTTGCGTCGCCTCACATCTCCTGCTAAAAGTTGTCCATGAACAGACTACAAAGAAAACAGCTAACGGCTGACATGCACGCACGTTCTGTACCTGTGTGAGAGGAAATAACTTTCCATATCAGCCAGGCTCAGTAGTCTTAAAAAAAAAACAACAACCCAGAAGTCTTAGGACCACAGAAAGATAAAGAAACAAATTAGCCCATCATTTCTGTTCAAAGATTTTTACTTGTGGAAGGTTTGTTTACCACAGCTAGCTTTCTATGTTGGCTAGCTTCCTAACTATATCAACACAATTGGATTTTCATTACTCCAATACTTCACTTGACTTAATTCATTTTCATTGAACGACCAGTCAGAAAGGTCTCTCTCACGCCTCTGCCGCCGCTTCAACATCTGGATTTGGCCGGTCAGCTGCTGACGAGGGCCAACGAAGGCTGACGGCGTTGGAAACACCACACAAATAACAGGCGATCGTTGGCCACAGTGGGCCCGAGGAGAGCTGACAGCCGACCATCAGTTTGCCGTGTCAGGGGGCTTCACTCACAATGCAATGCAACATGTTGAGGAATGTTTGTTTATTGGGGAAACAAGCTGTTATGTGTGTGTCTGGGTGTCAAAACTCTTGTTTACCATGTATGAACTGTGTGTGTGTGTGTGTGTGTGTGTGTGTGTGTGTGTATGAAAGTTGTGAAAATGCGTGATGTATCTGCTATCCAGGAGCTGTCTGACACAATATCAGAGGCACATTGCTGTTCAAAAAGCATGCTCTCACTTGATGCCAAACTTGTCATCAACGTCACTTCAAAGTCTCTCCTCCCCCTATAGCAGACGATCTTGTCAACACGGACAAATCTGTAACTCTCTCTGTCTCAGACACACACACACACACACATACACATACACACAGCATACAAACACACAGGTAAAGGGCCTCCTGTTGACAGAAAAATCCTTGCACAGCATGTGGCCTCGTTTCATGTGACAGCTTCCCCACACCTTAGCTCATTTGTGGTGCGACACCTATTGCTTTTTCCTCACAGAGCTGTATAGGCAACATGAATGCTGCCGAAAACCGAATAAAGATAATTGCTGTGGTAAACACACTAGTGCTGAATTAGTGTTTTCTAAATAGAAACATCTTTTCTTCTCGGCCTG
>OMKZ01018424.1:51856-66215 GCA_900302535.1 Neoniphon sammara | reverse complement strand
TAATGCAAGTGTGTGTTTGTGTGTGTGGGTTGCTGGGTGTGTGTAATAGCAAGAGAGAGAATTTGCTCCCTCTGGAATATTCTGACACAGAATATTAGCCTCAGTGTTGAGCTGGATGCCGAAAAGCTGAAAATGGCCAAATATGAAACTTTTATGGTTTACTTTCGCACTGATGAAACCAGGCTGACATACATACAACCTGCCCAAAGTATTACAATAAGCTGATGAGTGCAGAGGTGGATTTAAAGGAACAGTTCACCCAAAGTACAAATAAAAAGTACTAAATACAAATATTTTTGCCCCTGTAGTGCAAATTCCAATACAATGGGGCTGTATGGGGATTCTTTTGTGGAGCTCAAACTGTCAACACTGTACATGTGAAAAACTCAACCGCTCCAACTCTCCCAATAAACAACAACATGTATTCTTGACATAACCTACAGCCTTTGGGGATGATCAGTTTTTTTTAGGAACTATTTCCTGCCAAAGAACCCCTGCACACTGTATCTATCCGCCCTAAAGCAGTAAGAATTTGGGGCATTGTATGTTGAGAACCAGTGAAGGCCACGGCAGACTGGAAAGCTCACCAAATCATACAGAAACTGTGTGGATTTATTGATGAGGTGTTCATCTAGTTATCGGAAGGTTCCTGGTTCAATTCCAAGCTCCTCCAGAGAGTGTGTCAAAGTGTCCTTGAGCAAGATACTGAACCCCTACAGTAACTGCTCCTGATGAGCAGGTTATCACCTTGAATAGCAGCCTCCACCATGGGTGAATGTGAGGAAAACATTGTAAAGCACTTTGAGTGGTCAGTAGACTAGAAAAGTGCTGTAAAAATGCAGTCCATTTACCATCGATTGCACAAGGGGTAAGTGGGAAAATATCACCTTTTTTTGCATTTTGGGTGAACTGTTCCTTTAAATATATTGAACAGTTTCAGTAGTTTGCACAGGAAGCACTTGAATAACCTTTAAAAGTGGAAACCTTTCTTGTATAATAACTTTCTTCTGGGTAATACTCTGTTTTATTGAGCCAAGAAGCTGGCTTAAAAATCAAAGCAATTTCAAACGCTGGCAGCCCCGCATTACTGCATGAGGTAACGTTTGAAATTTCAGTACCCAGAAATCATGTGGAGAAATGCATGTCACTAAAGAGCACAAAAGCATACTCATGTTTACCACCCCGGCCCAATAAAGGATACAAAAGGACAACAGAAACAAAGGGATGAGTCCAGCTTTCTTGGGACGGAGGTCTCGCTTTACACTATTTTCTTTCTTTTTTTTTCCACAGAATTTATTCTTAAGTTTACATTTGTCACTTCCTGCGGGAGAAGATTCCCTGGCAGTGACTAACCTTGTCACTGAATTTCATTTGTTTTCTTTGAATAATTTCTCTTGCCTCACCACCCCACTCCATTATGCTGCAAATGATTTTCTATATTTGATTATCTTGCTACTGCTGAGGACTGGGACTGATTCAATTTAACTTTATGTACAAAGCTGACCCTTTTTGGGGGGCAATATTAGCATTTGCAACTAATTTAACCTATTTGCATTTTTGATTTATTCATTTTTCATTTTTATTTATTTTTTGCATTATTTTATGGCAGGGTATGGTAGGGTATATTCCTTACATGTTAATGTCTGTTTTATATGTCTTTGTTTTTAAGCTGCTGCTATGGATAGCTGCAGAAATTTTTTTTTGTTGTACTTTCAATGACAATAAAGATCTATCTATATCTGAGCAAATCTGTCACAGTTTGAGGGTACGGGATGCTCTCCTTTGTTCACCCCCACTTTGTGATTAAGGCAGAGTGTATTTTTATGTAGAAGTCTTGCCTGTAGAGCAACTTTAAAGGCCGACTCTACTTAAACTTTTCACTGTGAAATTAAACAGCTGTGACAAGTTGAGAATGTTTGTGTCTCCAGAGTGCCTTTTCTTTTTTTTTCTTTTTTTTTTCTTCTTTACTAAAGATGTCAGGCTGTGAGTGGGGTGATGGCTGATGACAGTGCAGCTCTATCTGATTGGTGTCACGCACTTGGGGATTTTTGCCAGTGCAACAGCGGTGTCACTGTGGCTATAGATAGGTGAGCAGAATCGAGATAACTTACAGCCCTCTCATCTTACCTGCCAGCACAGATACAGACCGAGAGAGGGAGAGAGAGAGAGAGAGAGAGAGAGAGAGACAGATGTAGAGGAAGTGAGGGACAAAACAGATAGGGAGGACAGAGGCAGAGATGGAGAGGGGTGTAGTGATACGGTGTCTGTCTTTCAAAGTGAGTTAAAGACAAAAGTAGATAGAAATGAAGGCAGCGACTTTGTTAGCCAGCTTAGAACAGGGCCACATATATATAATTGCAGCCATTACTATCATTAGTCTGGTACTCAAATTCACTTGGCTCACACTCTGCCCGCACTCCTGCCAGCCTGCACAATGCTCCTGAAATAGCCCCGTTTTAAATTATGCATAATGATGGAAATAGATGAATTGCGGTATGACAACTCCCTCCCTTCTCATCGGCACATCCTGCTTTACAAAACTGGGCAGAATAGTCGTTCAATGTGTACAAAATATTTGGTAAAAGATGATAAGTATTTGATTAAATCTTCGTCGTAAGTAGCATTTCCCCCTTTGACACTGTTAAAGTGTTTGTCCACTTGAATAAAGTGCACCTTAAAAGATGAATTCTGCCCCAGTGAATGTCAAGCCCATTTTCCAGCATGCCCGCTCTGCCCTCTGCAAAACACTGAAATCTCAAAATGCCATTTATTTTCATTCAGTTGCACATGACATCAAAACTACGTCTCCAAGATCGCAAACTAAGTGTGGTAACATAAACCATTGAAGAGATGTGTGAACCAGTAAAGAGTTAATGGATGTAAGTGAAAACACTACAAAAGATCTACATCCTACGTCATTTCATGTCATATTCAGTCTTAAAAAAAACAACAACTTGATTTTCTTAAAATAAATGAAAAAAGATCTGCCAGTGGGATGAGATAATCCCATTTGATTCCAAAGCTAATCAATTTGTATCTAGAATTTTCTTGGATCAAGACTCATTTCCTGGCACTAATGGGCTGATCTGCCTTATTCTGCTTTGTTTCAACAGATTTATACTTGTTTTCAGAAAAAAAAATACTGAAACAAATGAAACTATATTGAGACTAGCAGATTTTTTTCCGATTGTTTTGAGAAATACAAGACTGAATAGGTGACGTGCTAAATGACTTGCTAAGATGGAGATTTTTTGTAGTGAAGTCATTACTGTCAAATACATCTGAATGTTTTTAAATTAATGTGTGCATTCACAAAGCATAAGTAGCAGTAATCATGCACACATGCAGTTAATCAGGTGCAGGGCTGAACACAAAAGAAGCAAACAGCCCACACACTGTGAGGCTTTGTACACACCTTTATTGTGTGGCAGTACAACAACCTTTTGATCCGCACTGGATCTTCGTCAGGTTCAGCATCGCAGTGTGTGGGCTTTATGCTTCTTTTGCCTTCAAAACGCACACATTGGATGAGCAAGGAATTAGGCAAAACACTGCATATATATCATTTGAACAATGTTGGACTCTGAGAATGAAAAAAATAAAATACCTACTGTCCCTCTCCAAACACCAACACAATGAGTTTGACCTGCTCCAGTTCACAGCTGTATGAACCCAACAACTTAACCAAATTGGATCCAACTAACCTTTGAAAATGGCTCGTCCAAGTTGTGCTATTGTCACGTAATGTTTTTGCAGAGGGGGAATGAAATGTTTGCATGATTTGTGTCCACAACACCTTATGTATGTTTCAAAGCTCATGCTCATTTCACAGATTTTCATGAAACTATAAAACTGATTCGCTTAAAGGAGAGTTTTTCAGCCTGAAATTATTTCCTATGAAATGGTGCTGCAGTAAATTATCAAGTTTTATTTTCGACATGTAGACGCATGAATCAGTAAGCCCTAATGATAATAAATGGCTTGTTTCTTGTCTGCTATGAGGCCCATTGAAAATCTAGAAAATGCACATAAAACGTAAGACATCGACAAAATCCTTCTGGCTCAACAACTAACAGGAATTTCATAAAGCAGAAAGGGCACTCTGGAAAAAGGGCTTAACTTTCACCATGTCTGGAGTAATCCTGTAAGCTGACTAGAGAAATCTTAGCCTGCTGTTTACTACTAAACGCGGTGTATGTTGTCTACTGTCATGTCTGACTCACACTGTTTTCTTTGCCGGGCTTGAAACCTGAATTGCCCTCGGGACATTGAGAAAGTTTCGTATCTTGTATCTTGTAAGCCGGTCACAGCGTTCTGCTGAGGTGTGTGGCTTTCAAAGTCACAGAGCACGTTGATGTTAATGAGGCGTTCGGTGACTTTTACTCAAGGGTAGACAGGAAGATGGACTTACATTATGTTGTACGCACTGTGATGAAACAAGGTGCTATAACAGCCGTCATTCGGATAAAATCATCTCACCGCGGTCATTATACTGTACAATAAAGGCTAAACTCCCTCTGTCTTCCCCTCCCTTCCTCATGGTGACTCATTAGAGTGGACTGATGAAAAGTGCAGGCTATGTATATTTTTGTTTATGATTTTTTTTTTTTTTTTTTTTTTAATTGCCCCAGCCTGTGCAGTTACGGCAGAGTGCCTTTCAAAGTGCGCTCATTAAGAATGCAAATAATGTTAGGTTCACTTCAGCAGCCACACAGAGGCCCTACAGCGAGAGGGAGGGAGAGGAAGAAAGGTTTTTACGTTCATTCAAAGTTGAAATTATGAGAAAGAGAGAGAGAGAGAGAGGGAGAGATAGGCAGGGGAAGAGCGAGAGAGTGAGATTGAACAACAGAGAGAGAGGGAGAGAGAGAAAAGGATCCAGATAATGAGAGGGAAAGAGATAGAGGGAGAGTGAAAAACTGTAAGAAAGAGAGGGAGAGAGAGAGAGAGAGAGAGAGCTCCTCACATAGACTTTAACACACCATTGAAATTGCTCATTTACACAGAGGAAGTGGCTCAGAGGCAAAGCACAGATATTATTATGTTTCTGGAGATATGGTGGCGGTCGGTTAAATCGCTCAAGGTATTTTCCATTTAAATGTATTGTGTATTCATGTGCCTCACGAAACAGCCCGCTCTGTAATAGCGCGATTCAAGCCAACGGTCTGCTCCAACTCTGCACTGCAGCACTGTGACTGCATCTATAGGGGATGGTGCAGCCAGGGAGCAAAATGCACGCACAAATTTCACACACACACACACACACTCACACTTTAATTGTTATTATGACAACAGCATTGTTTATTAGTGTTGCTGATATCAGCATTTCATTGCCCAAGCACTGAACTTTTCTGGGTGCACAGATACTGGCAACTGGAAAAACATTGGTTCACCATTTATTGTCCTATTTGTCAGTGCAAAGAATGTTTGTTGCAATTGAACTTTTAGGCATGTTTACGTGCACATTAATATTCTGGTTATGAGCCTCTGGTCATTTTCAGGGCATGCTGTTTATATGGAGCTTAGATAAACCACAAATACCTGTTTGCATGCAGTGATATTATATCCTGTCTAAGGTTTTTTGTCTACTTCTTATTTTAACAGGGCATTTTTATTCACCCTTCTTGAATAGATTTAGCAAGACAACAGCATTGTACTCTGCAACTTTTTGTCTTTCAGCTTATCAACAATGGGCAACAAGACTGTCAGACTGTAATAAGGAAGAGAGTCTCCTGTATGGCTGGCCACTTTACTGATCCACTTCGGTTATTTGGATTTTTTCCCCCAAGTAATAACTACTTTTTACCCTCCCAATCACAATCTTCCATTGCGTCCTGACATGCTCAGCTGTCCTTGGGTCCTCCACCTTTCTGCCTCTTCACACACTTTATCCACATTTCGGTCCTTTCTGCCATCCATGAATCGTAAAATGTTTATTTCTTTCATTACGGAAAAGCAAGAACTCAGTTTCTTCATCCCCACAAAAGTGAGAAACTTTATTACCTGCCATTCTGTGTTTTTCAGTTGTAGCGGTATGACGCTAAGTGAATGAATGGATAGTAAATAAGGAAAGTGGTGAGAAAGTGTACTGTTACTGTGGAAACTGCTCTTCCCAGTTCATAAAACCCAACAGCAGATGGAATAAAGTGTTTACTTGACTCAGTATCTCGGTTAATATCGGCATATCCCAGGTGGTGTATTTGAGTTTCTCATAACCAGTATATGAGCTTGTCCTGCTATAAATAGGAAGGATATGGCGTTCACATGTGTCAGAACATACCATATTGCCTCAAATAGTGGCTGGGGCCTTTATTTACCCATACTGCACAGGGCGTCAGGTCTTTATTGGAAGCAGGCATTTATTTTAGAAAGGCCTTTATTTCTAATTCCCTCTGTTTGATAAGTTTATTTGCTCATATTTTCTGGATCTGGATCTATTTTCTGATCTGCTTCCATATTTTGGACCATTTTCTGGCACTCAGTATGCATATTTTCCCCCTCTCCCTGTCAAATTTTCCCCCTCTCCCAGTCTCAGGAGACCACTGGAGCACTGGATCTTAGTGCGCTTATTTTTCCCCCTCTCCCAGTCAAATTTTTCTCCCCTCTGCCATTTTTTCTTCTTGTTTTATCCCCACCCTGTATTTGGGGCCGACCTTTATTTGTTCATGTCGACCACGCCCACAGCTGTTATCAGAGACCCGGCTATTAATAGAGTACCGACTTTTATTTGAGGAAATACAGTAGATGGAATATTGAAGTATCCCGATCATAAGTGGAATATTAATGTGCATGTAAACAAGCTTATTGACAGAAAATTATACACAAGTGCTCTTACATGTTTCACCAATCACTGAGGTGTAGAAGAATGATGGCACAAGAGTTTATTTAGTTTTTCATGGCTAAAAATGTGTGGGACTAACAGAGGACATGATAGAATTTTCACCAGAGGAAGCTCTATGAAGGGGTAGAAGTGTCAGATTATTAGAAAAGATTAGCATCCACATTGTTTGGGCCTGTTTGGACCACTGGATGAATGGTGCTCCCAGCTTCAGGACAATCTCAGTTGTTTTCATCGCACCAGACAAGTTCAATCAATCACCGAGCTGTATTTGATGGATCTGCTTGTTGATTTGTTTCAACTGCTGATTAGAAAGCACATAGTGAAAAGACTAAGGCTATCCTTCAAAAAAGATGTTTGGCTGAGTATTTATGACATGTTCACCAACACTGCTGTTATCTTCTGACAAGAAATGCCGGCTTCCCCTCCTCGTGTTATTTTTCTCTACGGTCAAGCCTGTTCCCTAAATTCTGGGAGTTGATACTGCCACCCGCTAAATGTGTCAATAATATAACACTTTTTAAAGGTGCACTATAACGGATTTTAACATCAATCAATTATTGAGATATTGGAGTAACTACCATAAACAAGATCGAGAACATTATATGCCTCTACCCTCCATTTTAAAGTGACACTTGGTTGGATTTTGATGGAAATCTGCTGGATTGCTTTATGGCACAAAGCAGGAAGAGGGCACTGTTTTTCCAGCACAAACAGAGGACATGAAGGACAGATGGAAAAATCACTTCCAATGTTCAAGTAAAGAGACTCTTTGGAACAGGAAACCATGGGGTTAGAACCAAACACTAACAATACCACTGACACGATACAGAGGCTTACAGCCATCTGAACTTTGGTCTCATTTTGTTGTACTGGAAATTTTTATTAGGCTCTTCTGATTTCCATTTCCACTTGCCACTACTACACCGATCCCTAAATAAAGTTTACGCAGACCTCCAAATTGATGAAATTGAATGTCAACTCCAGTACTTGCAGCTGATTTTGCTGTTGCTTTATTGGAGATGAAATAACAGAGGAGTTTAAAGTCCCGGTTTGTTTCAGCTTGTTTGATCTGTGGCTTGATAAGTTTCTGTCTGGTGAAAAATTGTTTGAGCTCAAAGCCACCTGCACCCTCTCAATTTGTGTCTAATTACTTTTGATATACATAACCCCATGATACTAATTACCACCACTGAGTGTTTAAAAATGATATTGCAAAATATCTAAAATGCCAACAATTACTAGATCCACAACTATACCAAGGTGTCATAATTACTGTAATACACAGTGTACCTTTGAGCTGGTGTATATAGGTAGCATTAGCATTATTATAATAATGTCAGAGATGATACTTCTGTGTTGAAAGAAAGAAAGAAAGAAAGAAAGAAATGGCACTTCTCATAACTATCAGTGCTCTAATACATGGATAAAACTGTCATAAGAGCCAATAAAAGAAATACACCCACAGTAAATTGGACCTCCAGCTGTTACACAGTGTCAGTGTGTTTGTGAGTGTGTGTGTGTGTGTGTGTGCGTGTGCATGCATGCGTGCGTATGTGTGCATCCTACAAACTTGGGCCATTCATCAGAATGGAGTTAAGGCTCAGATCAATGACCAGAACATTTAGGAAATAGAGTGAACAATTCCTTCCCCAGGCTTCAACACGAAAATTGCTTCTTGTGAAACAACGGCTGCTGGTAGTAATGATATTTTCACCGTGGTAAAGAAGCACAAGGAGTGTGTTTGTGTGCGCTGTGTATGTGTAAAGGGGAAGGGGAATTGGATTTTAAGGGTGCTTTGGATCGGGTGCAGAGCGACACTGGGCAAGCAAGGAGCCGGAGGACGAGCGGGGATTGACCGCTGGCCCACTGCAATGTTCTCCAGTGACGCCGACCTCATGCTGTGTGTGCAGAGCTTCAACGGCCGGCTCGTACTCTCTGGCTCACTGTCTTCTCGTACCCTGCCGACCAAGCTGGTACTCTTAGTAGGAAAAGAGCCGGCAGTAATTTGTCCCACCCGCTCGTGCCCCAGAGAAACGTTGATCTCAATACTCACTGGATCGGGCAGAGCTCTGAACTCTGCCCGACTTCCCTGATGCGCCACAATACTCTGGGTGCTTGTTTCTATTTGTGGCTGGCCTGCCTGCGGTCACCGTAGCAGCATCTGCTTCTGTCGGTCAGTTTCTCTTTCTCCTTTTGCTGTCTGTTGCGCTCTCTCTCGCTCTCTCTCGCCCTTCGACCCCTCTCCAGCTCCCCTCTGCTCCTCTCTTCACCCTGCATCCTCATGTCCGATTGGTTAAAGTAATGTCTATCAAAAGGTAAGAGCTCAACTAGGGTCATGTTCAGCCTCGACAAAACGTAGAAAAGGGTTAATTTAAGCAGAAATGGTGGTGCATTGAACACCCAAGCGTGTTAGGCAAGCATTGCACCTATGGCAGCCTTTTTAATACGGCTGCGTGGCGGGGTTTATATACCCATCGCAGCTGATTGGCCAACACCTCCCAACACACCCACCAGCGAAAATGTAGCTTAAAGCCCGTTTCACACTGTTTTGAGGAAACGTGTGGTTCAACCCGGAAACCGTAGCAAAACGTTGCACACCATTTTTGGATTGAACGTGCCCCAGGTGCAGGTATTTAGTGATAATACAATCACATGCCCAGCAGCAGGAAGTTAAAACAACATTAAGCAACAAGTACATTTCAAACTAAAAGCATGTAAATAAAACCAAGCCATAAAAGCAATGTGAAATACAATATATAGAATCATGCAGTATAAAATAGCCACAGCAAAACATATAAATGTAAATATAAGGAAACAAATAAAACCAGTTCTTCCTCTGTGTGAGATGTCTTTGTACTTGAGTGTCTGCGGGTAAAGCAGTGTGTGAGAGGCCATCGACTGACACTGAGTAAACCTGCCACTGCGATACCTCCTCCCCTGAGTCTTCTTCTTGCTTACTTCTCCGCAGCCCTGCCAAGAGCCAAGACCCGAGCTCATCTCCAGCCCGGCTCTCCTGGGGTTAGGTGGCAGACACCGCCTCCACTGTGGGCACCTCATCCTCCCTGACCCCAATACAATGCCCTGGGGAAACCACCGGCAGAGCTGGGGGAAGGGTCGGGTGGCGGTAATGGTTTAAGATGTCACACCTACAGGTTGGTTTGGGACGACAAAATGAGCAATGTGGCCCTTTAATTCTGTTTGTGTTTCCCCCTTGTCCTTCCTCTGCCCCTCTTTCTCACTCGTCTTTTTTTAGCCTGCACACACACTGTAAAAATATCCATCTCACCAAGCCCTTTAGTCTCATCTTGTTTCTCTTAAAACAAGTGGAAAAAATCTGCCAGTGGGATGAGATAATCCCATTTGTTTCCAATGCAGTTTCACTTGTTTCAGGCATTTTTTTTGTATGTTTGTATGAATATGTTGAAACAAGGCAGAATAAGAAGGATCAGCCTGTTTGCATCAAGAAAATGACACTTGATTCAAGAAAATTCTGAGTTCAAGTTGATTAGCGTCGGAAACAAGTGGGATTATCTCATCCCACTGGCAATTTTTACACTTATTTTAAGAAAAATGATTTTAAGACCGAATATGAGACTAAATGACTTGGTAAAATGGAGATTTTTTGAAGTGCAGTCAGCAGGTCTTTCCCTCCCTGCTGCCTTCCTTCATCCCCCCATTCATTAATTCGTTCCTCCCTCCTTCTCTGCTTCCTTTTTCCCTCCTTTCCCTCCTTCTATCTCTCCCACCCTGGACTCAGATGTATCGTTTCTTCGTCACTGACTTTCCAGTGAGAGAGGTTATTTTTGGGAGGCACTTGACCTTCTTAATTTCCTGTTTTCTGAGGAGGCAATTAGTGAAGAGAGGAATGAAACAACGGGCTGAACACCATTCAACCAGCTGCCACTGCAGCCCTACATATCACTGTAAATCTAATTGGAACTGTGCTCCTTTGTAATTGGCTTGCTTTTCTCAGAAACTAACAGGGGAATGGGAATACTGACGAAAATACAAAGTGAAAGTAATAGGACTGTCCATAGTAATCAGGTCCTTGCATAATGCACAAATGCACGCACGTATGCATTCATATGCTTGTGCATGCAAGCATAAACACATACAGGCTGATATCTGCATGCTCCCAGCATACACTCAAAGCCTTTGAAAACCTTAAACATCACCTACAGTATACAAGTAGGCATAAATGGGTCAAACGGCAGTTGAAATGATATATAGAAATAAACAACATCACCTGGAGCTCTTGCCCTGTGTTATACCAGCTACCTTAGCTCCCCTCCTGTGCTTCATGCTGGCTCTCTATAGATGAAAAGAGCTGCTGACTCCTTCGGCATGCATTAGCATTCAGACATCCACCTTCCACCTTATCTGCTGTCAAAACAGCCACCTCTACCTTCCATAGAGGAGCACTTTGACCACACATCAATGCCAAGCCTCCTTATCAACGGCCTAAACAAGCTCAGATTTACACAGTGCATGTCAAAACTGCACACAGCGGGAGCGAGGAAGCTGGAGGAGAGAGTGGGGAATGCGCGACTGTAGTTGTGTGTTTGAGAGAGAGAGAGAGAGACAGAGCAAGAGTGAAAGAAACAGACAGAGAGAGAGAGCAGTCAGTGTGTCTGACATTTCTGGCGCTGGTATTTTGCTATGTGAGGAGACCAAGGGGAGAGGAATTGAAGGACCACCTCCTCCTCCTTCCACCCACACATCTCTCCCCAGCCTTTGTTTGGGGCATCTTCGCGGTGACTTGCCTGGGACGATAAAGCAAGCAGGGGGCTGAAGACTTGTCACACAGCGGGGCAAGCAAGCGAGGAAGAGAAACAAAGGAAGATGGAGAGATGAGGGAAGGGAGAGAGAGGAGAGAGGCAGAAAGAACAAGACAGAGACGGAGAAAGTAAAAGTGGCGGCAGGACGACTGCAGGGGTAGAAGGGCTTGTCATGATGCAGCTCATGCGCTCTTGTGTCCCTGGTAGACCCTACATGGCCTCAGAATTAGCCCACAGACTGGACATGACGTTGGGATAAAATAGAGTTGGGACACTAATGTATGTGGCAACCAGACAGCATGCAGATGACAAAGCAATCTCGCTATTAGAGCAACTCCTACGCTGGTAAAAGAGCTGTTAGCGTCTTTTCTTTTCTTTTTTTTCAGGAAGAAGCAGTCTTCATCTTCCACATTGTGACCACTGCATTTTCAGTCACACATAATAGACACTCTTCCAGGTAAACATGGGCAAAACATAACCATTATCGCACAATTACATTCAGATTTCGGTTTTACGGTGCTGTATTTTTTTCACACTGAGTTCTTTTTTTTTTATTTCCTTTGACTCCTAAGATTTTGAAATCCTGCTGTGATGTTTTCATCCTACACACAATTTGGAAAGTGCATCATATATACTCAACCAATTTTGTCAAAGCAGTTAACTGAGCTGCGGGTGTGTTTGCATAACATGCCTGCACAACAAACTTACAAATGGTATGATGATCATTCGAAACACATTCATATATTTTTTCCCACTCTTGATTGCAAGATATTGAGCTTTGCCTACAGAGCTTTGTAGTTCTGCCGTAGTCTGCTACACTTATTCAAGTAAAGCTTTCTTTTTTATCTTTTTTTGATAACAATGTTGATTCTGTAGACATTGATATCATTTTCTTGTAAGTGGTCTATCTATTAGTCATTTATTTATTCAGCATTTATATTGCTCATTGCTGCACATTCATTTTTATCCTTTATCCCCATTAGGGCGTTTGTTTGCTGAGTTATCATTGAATTGAGATGGGTTATAATTACAACCACCTGCATGTGGTTTGGTGCTGTTTGACATATATGTAGCATACTTAAGATGGGCTCTGCCTCAAATGTCCATACACTCTGAAAATATATCCATAGTGTAAGTCATGGTGTGCAGACATTCATTCATAAGCCATTCATACAGCAAGCAATTCAAGAAACCAGACGATTTTTCATAGAAAACATCAGCAGATTTCAGCCTTGGCCTCCTTGCCCCTTTGCTGCAAAAAATCCTCCGCTTAAGCAAATTTTTTTGTGTGATCAGCCACACGAGTGCTTGCCACTGTATGTGTCCTGCCTGTCAGTGTTGCACCAATGTTGCTACAGCCACAGTAGCAATCGGCAGCCCAAATCAGCCATGAGACAGTATCATGTTAATGTGTGAGAACGCAGAGCAAGAGCTAGCATGTTGCCCATCTGCTAAGTGAACAGCAGATTTGTGCCAGCCAGAGATGATCCATGGATTGCCACTCTTGAGCGGGCTGGGCGATACACACAGTGAGAGTATCGACAACACACACTGAAAGTATAGAGCTTGTGTTACACTCTGGGGGTCGCTGAAGGTCTTTAGCTTGGGATCCAAATTGAATAAATGTACTGGGCCATTGCCTTGGGACCCAGAATAATACTAATGCACTTAGCGTGCCAGGACCGACAACAAACAAGCTCTACTCTATCTGTCTATCCATCTATTGCTATAATTTTGGGCTGCAAGTGTTTGAAAATGCATGCTGCAGCTTTGATTTTTAAAGGAAAAGTTCACCCAAAATACCAAACCGACATGCAATTTTACAATCTACAGTCTTCGAGTTCTTCTATATGTAAAAGTTAAAGATCCACTGTATCTATCTATCTATCTATCTATCTATCTATCTATCTATCTATCTATCTATCTATCTATCCGCCCTTCTATCTATCTATCAATCTATCTATCGCTATAAATTGGGACAACAAAAGTCTTTGAGCATGCACGCTGCAGCTTTGATTTTTAAAGGAAAAGTTCACCCAAAATGCCAAAACAATCAGCATTTTTTTTAGCTCTACAATCTTTGAGCTCTTCTATATGTAAAAGTTCAAGGTCTACAAGCAAATAGCCATCTATCTATCTGTATATCTATCTATCTATCTATCTATCCATCCATTCATCCATCCATCCCTAACCCTAAGACTAATGGTGATCCAATAACCACAGAATTTATGCTTACGACTGTAATACTTGATGCAAATTTGTTTTGAGCGTTTCATGTCAGTTCTGTTGATGCCTCGCTGTCGGACTCTATCAAGTCAGCACACTGCTGACAGTGATCAATGACCAAGACATGAACTTGCCCCGGCTTATAAACCCTCACCTATAAGGCGAGCACGCTCTCATTTCCCTTCATCACTACGGTCCCTCGCCCTCTCTCCCTGCATGCGTTGTATGAGCAGAGTAAATATGCTGGTAGTGATTGCGAGTTTAAAGGTCATCTACAGTCCTCGCAGAGAGAGAGACAGAGGGGAGGAGGAGGGGAAAAAAAGTCTTAGGGGGTAAATGTCATTCACAGTGCTGGCAGATCGGTCTGCGGATGGCCGGAGGGGAGGTCACAAGGTCTGATGAAAACAAATCCATCACTTTGCTGCCTGGCTAACAGGCCAGAGAGTTGAAGGGCTGCAGGGCTGTAGGAGGGCTTTAGGTTACGGAGGCAGAAGGACGGATGGACTGGGATGAAAGA
>OMKZ01018424.1:35770-45786 GCA_900302535.1 Neoniphon sammara | reverse complement strand
ACACACACACACACACACACACACACACACACACACACACACACACACACACACACACACACACACACACAAATACAGCAAAATGAGACAAGAAGAGATGCCACCCACTCTGCAAAAATGATTGATAGCTCAAAAATTACACAAATTATGTTTTCAAGGATAGCAGGTAGGCTAAGCCCTTGACCAACAAAATGAGAGCATCTTTACAGACAGGATCGTCTACTGTATATTTTAGAGGTACCGAATGATGAACCTAGGGCAGTCGTTTTTGGAGTTGTCCCCCTCATTTGTAAATGTGGTTAAAACATGTAGTAGAGGAACAGAAACAGTGTAATAAAACATGATTCAACATCAGAGCACAAAACAATTGAAATCTCACTGCTTGCAAAACCAATCCTGCCCTGTCCTTATATTAAAGGGATTGTTAACCCATTTTGAAAAACTTGATATATTTCACTTACCCCCTAGCTGTTATGTAGGACCGTGGTGGTGCCATCTTCTTCTCATCGTTACCGGGTTCTGGAAACTAGCTGGATGCTCCAAATGCTAACCGTTAGCCACCTGCCATTTAGATGTACTTCCTGTCCGGCTAACATTCTTAAAAATAACTGCCTTAATCCACTGCAGTTGATAAATGATAAAAAAGTTGACTTAAAAACAAAAACAAAACAAAACAAAACAAAACAAAAAACAGTAGAACTATCCTCTTGTGTTGCAGCTCTCTGTGCTGGACGTGCTAGCTAACATGCTACTTCCCTCCGGCTAACATTCTTAAAAATAACCGTCCAGCACAGAGAGCGCCCACACAAGAAAATAGTTCTACCGTTGATTTTTGTTTATTTTTTTCATAAGGGTCATCTTTTTTACACCATTTCGGTTTACAAAAATTGTGACACACATCATCAAACCCAGACTTTGTTTATTTATCAACTGCAGTCGATTAAGGCAGTTATTTTTAAGAATGTTAGACGAAGGAAGTACAACTCAATGGCAAGTGGCTAACGGTTAGCATTTGAAACGTCCAGCTAGTTTCCGGTACCCGGTAACAATGAGAGGAAGACGGCACCATCACTGTCCTACATAACAGCTAGGGGGTAAGTTCAGTTTCAGTTTCAGTTTATTTGTCATGTGCAGGTTAACACAGGGTCAACAGTACAATGAAATATGTTTGACGAGAAAACAGGTCAGCTCAGTGCATTATGTGTAACAGTTCATTCCTATGTAAACAGTGCAGCCAGTATACTAACATTATTGCACATTAAGTGTATAAGTTCTGGTTAAAGTAGCAGCAGTCATGGTTGATAGTGCATTTCTTTGAAACATTACATTTTTATAACAATATCAAGTTTTTCAAAATGAGTGAACTATCCCTTTAATGATGCTTGACCACTGGGTTTTCAGTTTCGGAGAACAACAGAATGTTGCCGAAAAAAACATCAGATAACCCAATTAAACAATTAGTCCTAAATGCATGGCCAATCCCAGTGGGAAGAGCATGATAGTGACACTACTCTCATAAGTGCATGAATACCCTTTGTGAGAAACCCTACCAAGAAACCTGGGCACTCACAATGCTGTTATAAGTATTTATTATTAATGGCCATATCTATATCCACTGCGTCCTACAGTAATGGATGTTAGTCTCTCATCTAGTGATGCAATGAAGCATTTTTGGTCCCTCTGGGAGCCTCTGCCTCCTTGCTTTCTGCTACAAGTCAGAAATAAATCATCAAGGACAATAGTCACTGAAGGGTAACACTTGAACTCTGAGTGCATCCTCTTTATCTTTTCAGTCGGTTTCTTGCTATATCTTTGCTCTTGTAGTGAACTGGTTGCGTTCCTGGATCTATCCCTCTCTGGTACACATGATCCAGTTTAATGTTTTGCCAGGTTGTGTATGTTGTAGTTCATTGTGCCTTCATCCTGCACAGGGAATGAGTTAAGGAGTTTGTCCCTCTGGGGAGTCAGTGCACTCTCCTGCATTCAGTTCATCCCAGGTCAGTTTGGGTGAGCTTAAAGTTTTCTGTGTCATCCTCCTGTCCCCCTTTGCCTTCATGGACATTCGCTCGGAGGCTGCGTTCCAGAGAGCACTGAACTGTCACTGAGGGATGCTCTACGTAATCTGCATCCCTGTCGATCAAAATGGGACTCTGGGGCCCTGGCAGCCCAACCTGGCAACCAACCTTGGCAACTCATCCTGGCAACTCACTCTGGAAACCAGCTCTTTAGACAGATGAGAACCAGAAGAGCTTCATATCCACTTATGGCACAGTGACCTAGCATCCACAAACACAGAGTACAAGAAAAGCCTGAAGGGGCTCAGAGAAGATGTTTCTTTCTTCAGTGAAAACTGGTAGAAAAGGTTTACTGACACTACTTCACCTGTCAGCTTCGTGCTCGAATCAACAACTTAGGCAAAGAATAATTTGTTAGGTTGATGCACTGCAAAAATCCTAACCTGTTCAGCCTTCTTCAGGGTTATTTACACAATGAATGAAAGCACATCTTACATACTGTACAACATGGTTAACCATCTGTAGTTATCCAATAGGAACAAGACAGCTACAAAACACTGCACTTACTGTACCACAATTTCAAATAAAAGTTTTACATATGAAGATTTAAAAATCATAGAATAATCCAACCCCCCAAAATTGTCATGTTCCTCTTGGATTAACTGGTAGATGGTTAACCATGTTGTGGAGTATGTAAGACATGTTTTCATTCACTTCTGTAACTAACCCTAAGAAGGCTAAGCGCCAAAATATATTGGTTTTATACAGTTAGATTTTAGAGTTCAGCTTGTGGTCTTTAAATGAAAATGGTTCAAAGGAATTAATTTATGGCGTCATATGTTGTTTTCAGGAATGTGGAACATCAAGGAGAACTATAATCCTTTGTGTAGAAAATGTCTCTAACATGGTGAAGTTTTAAATAATAAATGGTTGAGCTCCACTATAACCACTGAATACCCACAGTGGTGGTCCTGGCTCACGTGGTGCTGTAGGCAAGCTCATACTTATATTTGCTTATACAAGAAACCACTATGAGTGCCCAGCTTCACCAGTACTTGAGCTTTGAGGCATGCACACGTAAATACAGATAGATACAGCTGATTAATACCTAAATAAATAGGTAAATATTTAGGCTGGCAGAGTAGAAGCTAAGTAGGTTGGTAGGTAGATAGATAGGTCTCTGTCCTGTGTGTAGCTTTTTTGGTGCTGTTCCTCAGCATAAAGCTCCTTTGCAAATGTTTTGTTGCAAGTTTGTTGACTGAGGCAAATTCTCACAAGGCACAGTGAGAAAGGGAAATGCACGCTCACTCATCTGCACCCTAATCTAGCAAACATTTGACTTCAAAAGTTCCTTCTTTGCATTGAGTATAAAACAAATACGTTCAAAGCCGTGATATAGGCCATAATAACATTCTAGCCTGGGAGATGTCTCGCAGTGTTTCAAGTCACACTCTTTCAAGTTTCATAATTTTGAGTTTTCTTTAAACTGCAGTTGGAGGGAAAAAAGTTCCATCTTTTCCAGATTGAATGTGGAGGTGAGAATAGCGTTGAACTGAAAGAGGCTAGTGGCTGTACTCCTTCTGGTACTACCCACACTAAAAAATGCGTGCAATCATGGTAAAGTGGGATTCTTGAGAATAAAGCATTCAACAAATGGCCTGTGTAACAATCACAATGATTCACACCTATTCCCTTTTAAATGAAACTATTGAAACTAATGAAACTAATAAAAACTATTTCTGTATGCGAAAAATACAATCAATTAAATAAATGTATTATTGGAGAGTTTGGTATGATTGATTGATTGACTGACTGATTGGTTGATTAATAATCATTAAAATACATAAGGGGATACCTTAAATAAGGAGGGATACCCTCAAGTATACAGCACATCAAATGAAATCATAAGATAACACAGTAAAGCTCAAAAAGCTCATTTCCATTCTGTTCATTGAAGTTAACATCAGTGAGTCACTGTCTGGCCACTTTGACAGGATGGACCCTTATACAGTAAATATTCACCCACCCATGGGTGACCCCTAATTAGGCCCATGCACTGTTGGCATTTATGATCTGTCTAAATGGGGCAGCTGTAGCCTAAAGCCCGAGACAAGTTGATCTGACATAGTCAAGGTGCCCTTGAGCAAGGCACACCGCCTCCGTTTGCTCCATTTGCTACTGGCTGCTGGGATTTTTCAGTGGCCAATAGCAGAGAGCCGTTTCTCTGGAAAACTCCCTGCGGTGACTGTATGAATGTAAAGCAGAGTGTTGCTGAAAAAAGGCTGCATGAGGAAAATTAAGATTAATTTCCTGGATAAATGAAGGTTGGGTGATTATAAAGGGACAACAGAGTCATTCACTCTTCTCTGTGCTAGAGAGAAGATTTACCCTCCAGTCACAAAGGTTATCAGTGGCATTTGGCTTAAAAGAAAATTGAAATTGTCTCTCTCTGTCTCTCTCTTTCTTCTCTCTCTCTCTCTCTCCCTCCCTCTCTCTCTCTCCCTTTCCTTTCCTTCATGTTGAGAGCAGTCTCTAATTAATTAATAGCACGCAACTGGAAAATTGCTTCCACCCAGAGTTCTCTATTGTGTGCAATGCCAAGTCTCTATCGCAATTATGTTTTCTGTGGTGTTGTCAAAGAAATGATTGAGCATTAGTCACACTGTTATTATGTTAACTATTTCCTTTTATGTTTTATGATACTTTCCGAAATTCATTTTCAGAACTTATGTCATTACTCTAAGTGTGTGTGTGAGTGGTGTGTGTGTGCATTTGTGATTAGATGTATGTATGCGTACATGTGAGTGTGCACAGCGGTGGCTCCAATAATTTCCAAAGATAAAGCCCTAATGCCTGAAAAACATTTCACTGGAGCTAAATTGAAAACAGCAGAAGGCTCACATCCTTTGAAATCACCATTGTACATAATTGTCATGACAGGCCCAGAGTCTCACTTAGTCTGCTCCTCTATCACACATCACTACTAACAGGGTTTAATGTCACTATCATTGCTCATTTCCTCTTTGATGGTTCAAAGGCAATGGTTGGCTATTGGAGGAACTGACTACTGGTGTCTGTCAAGAAAATCAACTGTTGTTGCCTTTATCTGTATCATTTCATATTCCACAATGATCTATGTATCATAATCTATCCTTCTCTGTCTCATCAATCATACAGATAATGGCATATGACACACAGTATCTATACTTCTATTGCATTTATCTCTTGGCTATCTTTTATGAAAACCCATTTGTTTTTACTGATGGTGCATTAAAATGCCCCAGTCTGCATCCCTATACATCATTTATGTCTTTCTCTGATATTGGAATATTAACTTGAGTGACAGCTCCTGATAATTCAGCATTGCTCATGGTACGGTGTTTGATAACAAGTAAAGGGCGTCTGCAGATGGAGGCATAGAGGCAGCAGTGGTCTAAAGGTTAGTGGTCTAATTCCTAGAAGACCTTTTTCTAATCCCTAAAAAAAGGCTTTTGAATGGACAAAATCAAATATCACGATATCGTTGACTGAATATTAAAACAGTCTAAAAAGTTCAGAAAATTGCTTCCTTTTACTGTGAGACCAGGAAAACACTTATGCCATATCATCATATTATGATATCTAAAAATCCCAGGTGATAAGTAGTTTTATATCACAATATCAGTATAATATTGATATATAATCCAGTCCTTTGCATGGAGTGGTACAGTATGGAATAGTTTTCATTATGGTTTCAGAAAGTTGCCATTGTGAAGACCTTTTAACTGTGATTTAGGGCCATGCAAATAAATTTGATGACTGCAATAGTTTATAGTACAGTATTATAATGTATATATATTATACTGTACTATAGTATGATACATTATGCTAAACTACATTATACTGCATTAAATATATGTATAGTTCAGCACAGCACAGTGCAAAACAGTATAGTATAGTATAGTATAGTATAGTATAGTATAGTATAGTATGTATGCATAGTATAGTATAGTATAGTATGCTATGGTATAGTATAGTATAGTATAGATAGTATAGTATGGTATAGTATATTATAGTACAGTATAGTATGATATAGTATAGTATAGTATAAGCATGACATGTTTTAGCATAAGGCAGGACTGAAGAGGACAACTGCCATACATACAGAACAAGTACAGCTTGAGAAGGTACACAAGGCGTACTTGTATACCTCAGGTTGTATTGTACAAGGTACTTGCATACCTCAAGTTAAATTTCCAGAGCTAAATGGGTTAATGCTGGCTTTATACAACAGAATTTGCTGCTGATCAAGGGTCTTTGGTCAGGTCCCATGAGCAGATAAAAACTTCAGAGGGTGAAATGCCATCTCAGATCAGAGCTCTTCCAGTTTCGCACTCTGCCAACAAGCCCGCAGAGCAGGGAGGGAGGGGAAGGTTGTTTTCTCAAGTTACACTCACTGTTGACGAAGTCTCAAACATGCCATGCTGCCATTTCCTGAAATTAATTAAATCAGCTGACTGAATTAAGCCGTGGACATATTTAATGAAGTAAGTGAGAGGGAAAGAGAGAGAGAGAGAGAGAGAGAGAGAGAGAGTAGAAGAGGATTTTAATTGCAGTTGTTGAAATTACCATGGGCTTGCAGCATAAGTCTTTCATGGTTTGTGCTTTGTGACATGGTATTGGTCACAGTTGATGAAAAAAGGAGAGGGAGAGATGGAAAAGGAAAGGAAAGGAATGGAAAGGAAAGGAAAGGAAAGAGGAACAGAGTGTGAAATCATTCATTAATCATTCATCATCCATTTAATGCCCACTGCTATGTGTTAGTAGCATAAAGCTGTTTGGAGTGATAACCATTATGCAACATATTCAAGAGGAAACAAAACATGACCTGCAGCAAAGATCATGCAAATAAGGCGAATCTTGACAACACAGAGCATGCACCTTTGAGGCAGCCTGATCCGATGTAACATATTCTCACTTGTTTCCCTCTAAATCGTGCTGACAGGGTGGCAGGATGGCAGGATGGTTAGAGAGGCTGCCCCTTAATCGAAATGTCACAGTTTTGACACTTGCAACAGTCTTGTATGCTGTCCCAGTGTCCTTGAGCAAAACGCTGAACACCTAGCTGCTCGCTCATTAGAAACTGCTGTGGCTAAGATGGTCTGGCTTTACATGCACGAAACGCCTCAATCATTATGTGTTTTTACTTCAATAAACAGGACTGGCTATTTCATCCACAGTGCAAGTGGTGTGTTTAATTATCCACTTCATTGCTTGTAAAACCCGTGTGCAGAAACATCAGAGGTATATAGGCAGTCTATGCGGACAATAATTGATTTCCATTTTTCCCTGAAAAATTTTCTGATTACATCTGACATAGTGGGATGTAATTTTGTAGTAGTCTCTTTGTCCCCCATCTCTCTCTCTCTCTCTCTCTCTCTGTACTTGCACAGCACCTGATATTCAATTATACGAAACCACGGATCAAAATGGACAAGTCCCTGAATTAATAAGTCCAGAAGAGCCATTTTCCTATTCAAATAAATTTTGAATGACCGTATGGCTGGCTCTGTTAAAATGGCAACTACTAATGTCTTTTTTTGACCAAAATATTCCATAAAAACTTTATTCACCAAGTGACCGAAATGGTTAGGATTTGTATTTTCTATATGGCAGTGCTGGAGCGACATATTTCATCAGCCTCAACCTGGGTTCATACAATTTCATGACATGAACATGTCTTGAAATGCAAACAGCGAGCTCTATGTATGAAAAGTATGAGAAATCCTTTTCTCACCACGTGAGGATTACGAGTATGAAGATTGACATAGAAATGGATCAGTGGGAAGTAAGAGTGTCGTGGTCGGGGTGGTAAATTGGCATAAATATATATTTCATGTTCCATTCCAAGGTGGTGAAGAATTTGCATATCATGACTGAAGTTTTCATTTTCAGAAAAAAATTTGTTATTCTATTTTCCTATGAACGATGACCAAAACCTCACCTTGACCATAACCAAATCATTTTGGTTACCTAATCTTAACAAACTTCATTTATTTATTTATTTATTATTTATTTTTCTGTTTATTTAGTCTATATCAACCATTTTTATTTCCATTTACCTTTTTCATATATAACCAAAAGCACAAAGTTCACAAAAATGTTTCATGAAAGATCAATCGCACATAATCAAACACACACATCAAAAAGGGAGAGAATAAAATATATATAGCCTAATTAAAAATAAATGAATTAAAAAAAATAATAAAAGTGGTGTGTGTGTTTGTGTGTGTGTGTGTGGTAGGGGAGCGGGTACCAAGGGCGGCACCCAAACATAATAAAGGAAAATAAACATTTGAGAAAGGCTACATACAATATGGTGTAACCTTAAGCAAATTTGTTTTAGTTGACTCAACCACTGACCACTAAAGGTTTTGAGTGACAAACCAAATGTCACGTCTAATTTCTGCTTCGGTCACATTGCACTCCTCCAATCATTTGTGACCATACCAGAATCTGCATTTCGGACTTTGTGCATTATATATATTCACAGTTCAAACATGGCCCACATGGCACAAGGACAACAGAGCCTCTCTTGCACAGTGCAAAGAGATGATGCAAGACATGAAACATAATAGTCCATTCATATCAGTGCAAACCTAAAGTCAGTGCCTCTCTGCATGCAGGCAGAGCTGCACAGTTGTAGGTGAGTGACCAGCTTTAAATGGGACCGATGCATCATGAATTTGCAGTGAAATGAAACCGTTTTCTCATGCACTACACACCCATAAAACAATGCTCAGCTTTATGAAGACATTAAAACAACTAAGACAAGCTCCTGACTTGACAGCCGCCTTTAGTATATTGTCATAAAACAGCACTGTTGTCAGAGAGAGTGAGAGTAAATTAGCTTGAGATGTCAAATCTGACTGCAAAGTCAAAACTCGCACCGTATGTAAGGAATGCTAGCCTCAGTGGATGTAGCATATTTCACCACTATTCAGGTTATTCCACTGGTTTACATTTACAACATCACCAGCCTGCTCGACACTTGATTTATCAACTACCAACATGAATCCCTGCCTTTAGCCTCCTGTAGCAGATGTTTGCATTGTGCCCAAGGAATTTGTTGACATTAGAAAGTGCTGCCAAAGCAGGTATATCCAAATTCCTGCTTCGACATCACTGATGGGGGTGTGGCAACGTGCAAACACCTAAAAGTTTCAACCCGCAGAGAGCACTGCAGCAGCAATCTTCTACCCTATGTGATTTAGTGTTGATTTACTTTTTATAACACTGCTTTCACTTATACACCAGGAAATCTCCTTTTTTTTTTTAATACTTTTTCATTTCAGGCCCCAAGCTGGGCGCTGCAAAATCAGGATGAAACATCCATACCATATATCTGTTTTTCTGTATGCTGTGAAGCTCGTGGTCCCCAGAGCGCGCCGAGGCACACATAAATTGAATTCAACAGAGAATTCCATTTGGGATCAGCCGTTTCCCAGAGCCATCAGCGCTGGTATCGTAACGCACAAAGGACGCCCAGTCTGTTTCAGCCAGAACAATCAGGACTTCAAAGGCCCCCACCCTGAGCGAGACTGTGGAAAGTCATTTTCAGGCAAACCTCAAGGTCACATCTCTCTGTGAAAGGCTCTCTCCACTGAAGAGCTTCTTTCGGACGCTTTCATACGGCTTTAAAATGAACACGGGTGAAAACAAGACACATCATGTACTATTTTTATCTTTGATGTTGCCTGCTGCTCTTCCTTTGACAGAAGCAGCCATCGCAGAAAAAAACGCCATCATGGACCATCCTGCTCTTGTTCTGCATAACTCCTGCCCCAGCTGCCGCAGGCTACACTTTCACACATTATGAAGTTGAACTGAACAGACATATGGTTTAAAAAAAAAAAAAAAAAAAACTATCCTCCAACTGCTGATTGCCAGATTGTTTCTGATGACTAAAAAAGGACTAAAATGTAAAATTTCTGAACAATTCTTCCTAATGGTGGTGGGGTG
>OMKZ01018424.1:17655-35346 GCA_900302535.1 Neoniphon sammara | reverse complement strand
CCTTTGGGTTTCATACTCACTGAATCGGTGTTTGTGTTTTTCTGAGCAGATGTTGCATGTAATGCATTCAGTAACATCTATATATTACCAATGGTGCATAAAATCTGTATATTTAACATCAGCAATTATAATATTATCATTAGACCGTATAAAAGAAAATTCCTTTTAACAAGTCCTTTATCGCATATTCACTGCTAAAATCTTGTTTTTCTTTAAACAAGTGAATAAATCTGCCAGTGGGATGAGATATTCCCACGTGTTTCCAGTGCTCATCAGCTTGTTTCCAGAATTTTCTTGAGTCAAGTGTCGTTTTCTTGATAGTGGTCTTATTCTGCTTTATTCTGCCTTGTTTCAACATATTTGTATTGTTTCCCCCAAAAAATTCCTCAGACAAGTGAAACTGCATTGGAAACAAGTGGGATTATCTCATTCCACCGACAGCAACCCCCCCTCCCCCCTCCACTTATTTCAAGAAAAAAACAAAATGATGTCAAGAGTCAGTATCAGACTAAGTGGTATCTCATATTACAGTCCTGCCCATTAGGAAGAACTCATCCTACAGTGATGAGCACAAACCAAAGGCTTGCACTAGGTTCTTTTGTTTGAGGTTATTTTAGGTAACAGAAATCTTATTAAAATCACAGAAGCCAAAAGAGGTCAATTGTCCATTATCATCCCAGATACTTAACTTCTTTTCACACCACTCAAATCCCAAAATGAGCTTTATAAATGTCTAATAGGCCTTTATATGATATGCAAAAGGCTTCTGATGGGGAAGTCAGTTGCATGTGGCTTCCAATTTTTCTGCTTTGTTGATAGGAAATTGTATTAGGACAGCTAGATATGTATCTTCTATTATCATCTATCTTTTCCCTTAAATTTAACAAGTGAATAATCGTATTAATAACCTATTATTTCGTTGTAAGTGTGTAATCCTGCAGAAAATAGCTATATTCAGGTTACACATTTTTAAAAAGTATCCCGGGCTGATTGCAGCTGCATGTGTAATTAAAGGAATACAGTTACAGCTATTATATAACATGTCTCTCTGTTTGTGCCCATCAATCTGTGTCTGTATCTCTTGTTTTATGCATGTGAATGCTTGTGTGTGTGTTTTCATGTGTGTGTGTGTGCGTGTGCATGCATGCATACAGTAGATGTGTGCAGTTTCCCCCTGATAGCGCGGGCTCTGGAGTGGCGGAGGCTTCAGCGGCCCTGCCAGCCAACAGCCTCCCCGTCAGAGTCCTGCCTTATCTGATGATCCATGAACGTGCGAAGCAGCAGAGAAAGCCAGCCCATAGAGGGGGAAATATAACTTGATGATACCAGATCAGATCTCTTCCTCTTTCATAACGCGTGACCTTGCAATTTATGGTGCATATAAGGTTGTGGATGCATAAGGAAGATTTCCAGGAGGGATACAGATTATATAGGAGGATGTGGACTGGGAGGCTGTGGGTATAATTTTCCGGGAAAAACAGAGCAGCGCAAGTGAATGAGTAATGCTCTCCCCTACTGCTGAGGTGCCTTTGAGAGAGGTTTGTAACCCATAATTGCTCTAGTGGAGTGGCTTAGTTTCCAACAGTAGTAGACTGTTTGTACCCAGCGGCTGATGAAACACGGTAATGCCAAGGAAGAGCTCTTCCCATGGTAAATAAAGGTTAAAAATAAACAACAAAGCATGCTCTCATCTCAAATGAATCACCTGCCCACTCACTTGATCTGCAGCCTTAAATCAGGGTGAAAGATTCCTCAAGCTAAATTTAAGGCTGCTCAACACCATTTTAATGCAGGCTAGAATAAAATACAACATCAAATTATATACTAGGTCTGTGTTATTGGGCTGGTTTGTGTTCAATAACTTCTTGGGCTGTGAGTTTATATAATATGTTAAGGAACTTCTCAAGAAACCACAACATTTTTGAGAACTACAAGCTCAAGATGTTTTATAACCATATTCAAGACCTTTTTAGGCCCCCGAGTTTCTATGATTCAAAACATTTTAATGCTTTTTTGAGGAACTGCAGACAGCCTATTAAATGCTCAAAGCAGACATTGGGCTGCTTTTGGTGTCTGGCTTAAATTGAAATTTGAGACGATGCCTATCTAGGTTTAAAAAAAAAAAAAAAAAAAGCCATTTGGCATCACTCCAAAACCTCAAGCACCTCTTGCTAAACAACAACATCCCATCATGCACTCAGAGTGGTGTTGCTAGGTGACACTGCTGAAAAGTTTGCCGGCCAAGTGGCTGACACACAAACCAGAGGTCGTCTGCGTCACGGGTCGACAGCGGCGATTCTCAACTTTACACTTGAAGAGTCCACTTTGAAAACAAGAAGTCACAATACGTCCATCAAGAAAACACTCACCAACTGAGATGGATCATTCAGTCTTTTCAAAAACAAAAAGGATCCATGCTGAATAAAGGTCAGCAATTTTGTCTAGAACAGACTTAATTTACCTGTCATCATTTAAAAATCCAGAAATCACTTCAATTTTGTGCTATTAATCATTTTGAGCTTGTTGGTGCTATTAATCATCTTGTAGGGTTTGAGTATCATTTTTATAAATGGTGGATCATTTTGGACTGAAAGTCTTCAGTTCCACCTCCACCTGTACGCCGCAGTGAGTTGACATCCTTGTATATCTGCCTTCTTAAATTGTTTCAAAACGTTTTGCAAACCCTGTTGAAACATTGATCTTTGAAAATGAAATTAAGTGGAGGAGGCCGAACTTAACCTTGGCTGAATAAAACCTTGAGCTGTGAGATTGGTGCGAGATAAGTGTAAGATTTCGATTCAAAATGCCAACAAACATGCCTTTAAAAAGCAAAATAACCAGAAGCTCCTTGCTTGATACTCTAAAAACTAATAAATAAGTGATTATAACAAATTTAAAAAACTACATTATATATAACTGATATAAAAAAACTGTAAGAAACTTGTAAGAAAAAAGTCCAAAGAACACTATTAACCTCAGTAATAATCCTTAATAAAATTTATGCCCATGCCAGCAAACACTGTTTAGAAGTATGTGTCACTGTTAATGAGTCATATCAAAAATTACACATCAAAAGTGTGTAATTAATTATTTTAAAATAATACAGAACTCCATGATCATGAACCCTACTGAAGTGAAAGTGCGTCAGAGCCACGCAGTCGTCTGAAATGAATCAACCCTTCTCCAGCCAATCAGAGCCGAGCACCCACCCCCGCCGGGCCACGACATCACACAAAGGACATTATATGAGAAACGGGATCTTTAACGCGCCAGCTACAGTGTGACACATCTCCATAGATGTGAGACGAAATGAGAACCAGCTGGGCAGTCTGTCAGCCTCCAAACTGATCTCCAGCTAAATTCCAAAACAAAGTCATCACGTCCCGCCGCGGAGCACCTCGCCTCCCCCAAAATGAATTCCTGCCGAGCCGCATTCATCACGCTGTAACCGAGCCGGCTGCAGGAAGTCCGCTGCTCAGCGTGAACGCACAAAGTCATCGCTTCAGTCGGCTGGGAGGCGCGTATATGAGAAGCATCCATTCACATTAGCCCCCACCCACTCAGCCCACATCACTCACACTCTCCCTGGACCACTCCACACTGACAAGAGATTCCTGTCTTACCGTAAGCATTAAGGATGTGTGTGTGTGTGTGTGTGTGTGTGTGTGTGTGAGTGTGCCCCGCCCAGCCCTGGCCTGCCCCATCTGGATATTTGGATCAAGCTCTAATGTGTTTTGATTTCAAGATCTGGAGGTCACCATGACGCGTCCTGCACTCATTCAGTAGGCCGAACACACACACATACACACACACACACAAATGCACGCACACAGAAACGTAAACTCGAGTAAATAATAGTGAATGGGGAACAGACCGAAATAAAAAAGCCACATTTTCCAGTCATTCAATGTACAGTATGCTCCAGACACACACACATTCACACACACACACACACACACACACACAAAGGCAGACAATTTCATTCTGTGATAATAGCCGGCTTTTCTTCCTGTGTTAGTGGGAGGTCAAGAAAAAAAATAACCACCACGGGCACAGAGACGAAGACAGAGAGAGAGGGGGACAGAAAATTTAAATTCCACCCTCATTGTTGCATTCAGAAAACAAGTGACAATACACACAATGACAACATAAACCCCTATGTTAAAGCCCACATAACCACCAGTAAAAAAAAAATGGTGGGGGTGCTGGAAAAAAGAATGCCCCAGCGAGAGCTCGCCCACCCGAACCACTGTACACCCCGCCGCCGCCTCCACACAGCCACAAACTGAGATATTTATTTTTATCAGCACGTAATGTACAAGACAGCAAAAAATAAAGAGGAGCTGAGGAGCTGTATTGGTTCTGCTGACTGTGTGTGTGTGTGTGTGTGTATGTGTGCATGTGTGTGAGTGTGTGAGAGAGAGAGAGAGAGAGAGAGAGAGAGAGTGTGCATCAACGCTTGCATGTGGAAAAACAAGCTGCTTACCTACAGCACAACACTGAACCCAACAGGGACTTCATATGTCTTAGGCCCCTATGACCTCAGCCCCGGCAATATAGAGCTGAAAGGTCAAAGGTCGAGTAGGGTCATTAGACTGCAGGGGGCAGAGGTCTCTCTCTCTCCCTCTCTCTCTCTCTCTCTCTCTCCTAATGGAAAATCCACCAGGGAAAAGCTGTTTTGCAGCATAATGAGAGTCTGCAGACTGAATTTCTTGCATTTCGTTTTCGGTTCTCGTTTCGTTGTTGCACGTCAGCAGCCCGTTTACCTAGAGCAGCGAGCTCCGCGGGGACTCGCCGTGCTTTAGGTCACTGCGGTCTGAGGTCTCTGGCTCCGCCCTGACGTGACAGGAGGTCGGAGGTGTGTCAGAGGACGCTGCAAGGTCAGGTGGTTCTCATTATATACGGTAGGAGCTCCAGCAGAGAGGAATCCTTGTGGACTAAAACGCCTGCAGCTGCAAGTACTGTAAAAATACAGTGAGATGAAACTTTAACAATCCCTGTGGGGGAGCTTGGTTCAAAATGTGACTTTTTTTTGTTGTCATTTTCCTCCCCTTTACATTTCTCTTTTCACACTTGGGCAGCAGTGCTTTCTAATTGAGTACCAAAATACACCTAACAAGGCACCCGGCCTCGCTTACAAATGGCTGCAGTCCCACTCATCCTTCTTGCGCTGACCTTTAGAGGGTTATTTTACGGTCCTGCGGCCAGCCGGCTCGTACGGTCGGTTGGGTCGAGTATTTATGCTTTATAGGTTTAATGGCAAGAGCAGCCAACAGTCAAGAAGTGCGGCTTTACTGTACCGAGGGCAACTCGCTCTCATCGCTCTCGCCTTTCCGCCCGTCCGTCTCCGTCACTCTCTCTCTCTCTCTCTCTCCCTGTTGCAGCGGGGCGGATCTGAGGACTAATGAAGAAGCTGCATACAAAAGGGATGAAAACGAAAACAGCGGGGTGCCACAGAGGAGCGGGGAGAAAAAGGGGAAAGATGAGCACCGGTGTGGCTGCTGTTCTTTCGGCTGCAGCTGTTGTTGATTTCGATCCTTTGTCTCTCGCTGTTTTTGGAAAGGAGCAGAGACAGAGAGAGAGAGAGAGCGATGGAGAGGAAGACAAAGGTGGCGACAATAGTAACAACTGTTAGAGAAAGGGAGGGAGAGAGAGAGAGAGAGAGAGAAAAACAAACAAACAGGAGACAATTCCAGGTCTTGCAGGGAGAGAAAAAGCAAGACAGGGGGAGAGAGATGGACTGGCAGGGAAACAGAGAGAGAGAGAGGGAGAAAGAGATATCGAGACAGAGGCCTAGAGCTGTGAAAACCACACGAAACAAACAACATCCAACTCTGGCTCTCACAGGGAGGGAGAGAAAGAGACATAGAGAGAGAGAGAGGTGGAGGGAGAATCAGAGAAGAGGCTCTAGTCTGAGACAGAGGCCTAGAGCAGCGAAAAAAACAGCAAAACCAAAAAAAAAAAAAAAAAAAAACATCCGCCAGCAGCTCCAGCACTGGCAGCGGCACCGCTCCGCCAGCTCCAGGTGAGATGTTTAAAATCAGTGAAACACCAGCCGGAGATTGTTTATGGAAGACAGAAGGCTGAGCTCTCGGCACAATACCTTGATGCTTTAAATGCTCCAGAGGAAAGCGAGAAAAAAAAAAAAAAAAACCTGATCTGCGCAACTGGCAGCAAATCAAATGCTCAAAGCTGCAAAGCCCACGAATACAAAACAGGAAGGTGAGACCCGAGCCGAAAAGAAAACAAAAAAGAAGGAGAGAAACACGCTCGTGGGGTACGTGCTCGACGCCCACTTGTAGATGTCAATCTGAAATATGTATTTTTATTTTGCCAGAGAGCCAAATGTAAGCATCTTCTTTTGTGTTTTCGCAAGCCTGTTTGTTATCCGTGATGGCTTTCACACACTCAGCTGTCTCCGCTGCCCATAGCTTTTTAAAACGGAGAAAAAACTGATAACGTTGCAGCGCTAACAGGCACAAAGATACACCGATAGCATCACTGGAGAGTCGGTTCTACCCCACAGCTACTGGAGGGCCGGTATATATCTACAGTACAAGAGAGTCGTGGGAGGAAGAAACGCTCTTTTCATCTCCTCTACTCCTCTTTCTCCTCTCCTTTTACCTCTGTCCTCTCCAAACATCTCCCTCCTCTTAATTCATTCATCACCATCTCCTGTTCTTTTTCTCTGTCGAACGTATGTGTCTTTTACGGCATAGAATATGCAATTTGGTGAAATGTAATACAGCAGGGTTTCTCAACCTTTACCACCTCAAGCCTCACTCCCCTCTCGCGGAGATTAGTCCATAAGGCCCACAAGATGAATTTTCCCTCAAATATTTTTCTCTTTAATGAAAAAACAACAGGGTCAACATTTACCAGGCTGTTGTGGAAAAGAAGAATTTAAAGGTTAAATACAAAAAAAGGAAACAAAAAAATACGATTTAACTATACTGTAAATGAAAATTGCCAAGTCTGTTTAGCTTAGCTTAGCTTTTACTCCAAGCTGCTTTGATATTAATGAGCAAAATCATCATCATCTCCCCTGCCAAATGCAAGCTTGATGTAATCTGGATTATATGTGTGGACACTAGTTGAAGTTTTCTAGTCTGATCATCCTTAGTTTGGCATTTTAGAAAACACTCAGGTTTACTATGTTGATCTTGCCTTGAAGCTTACCGCGCGTAGCCGTGAGGCCCGCTATGACTTTGATTTTCCCGTCCATGACACGCCATGCCGGACATGGTGTTAAAAATAGTACTGCACTTATATCTACACATAAATATTGAAATAGTTTGTTTTTTGAAACACTCTTAAATATTTATCAGGGCTGGGGGAATGTGCTTATCTCCCAATTCGACTGCAGTTCGATATTATGATTTATTTCATAAAATGTACTACATGAACCATAGAATGAATAAAAAATATATTATTTTTGAAGTAAACTATTACATTTAGCTGTGCCTGCCCATCAATATAGTATCATCTGGGTGCTGATTCAATAAAAAAATAAAAAAAATAAAAATAAATAATAATAAATTAAATAAAGAATCGCAATACTTAAGATAATCGATTTTTTCCCAACCCTAATATTTACAGGGGAAAAAAAATACTTTTACCTTTTTACTTTGACCGTGATGTTGGGTCCACAGACCAAGAGGAGGCACTGAAGGCTGACTGGTGAGCTGCAGTCCGGTGGTTGAGAAACCCCATGACAGATTATGTGCTGTATGGTGTATCCTTTAATCCACCACACAGTTAACCAGAATACCCAGAAGGCCGCGGTGCTGTAGATACCAGCGCTGCATTTTGATGCTCTAAGTGCTACACAGAAAACAAAAAAACACCTGATCTGAAGAACCAGGCAGGAATCAAATGGCAAGCACTGCAAAGCCCTCCAATGCCCTCGAGGACTCAAGGTGTTAACAGATGAGCCACAAAACTTTGAAAAGATTTTGAGTTCCAAAGCAAACTCTCTTTCTAACAAACCTGCTCTGAATACTTATCTGGAGTCTCCAGTTTGGGCTCATTGGCTGAATAACTTAATTTTTTTTCTTTCTCTTTGTTTGTTTTCGCGCCTATTTTTGGTTTGTTTGCCTGCACAATCTGCCACGTCTCTCCAACCATACTCTCTTTTTTTTTTTCCTCTAAGAATAAAACAAGCATGACTAATGGTATATTCATGAAGCGAATTCAAACTGGGGTGACATGCGCTAAAAGAGAGAAGCAGAGCTCGATGAAGCGGAGACAGAGAAGAGGAGCTTCTCCGAGGGACCGGCGATGTTTGAGTGCGCGAGAGTGAAAGGGGAGGCAAAGTGACACTCGTTATTGGGTGTTGTGTGAAGAGAGGAGAGTGAGAGCTGAAAAGGCCAGTGTCCTCTATTCCACCTCACACACCCACCCACCCACACACACACACAGACAAAATCACATACACACACATACAGTACATGCAAAGTCCTAATCAGGATGAATGAGATTTGCTCTTCAACAAGGACAGATCATTATATTATGAGACAGCTACATTATTACTCTGATCCCACTGTTTTAACAGCTTAAAGTGCAGTGTGTGTGTGTGTGTGTGTGTGTGAAATGGAGAGCCTTAATGATTAAAAGGGAGCATTGCACCCAAATGTCAGCCTGTAACCACGTTAATTGGCTACAATGAGTTTATGAGGTGATGGATGTTGATAATTGTCTTGCTCCATTTGCTTGTTCCTCATCCCAGCACACATGAGCCCGTGCACATACAAATGAGGCCCACCGCACTCCAAAGACCATGTCTAAGCTGGCATACATTATTATGTGAGTGGTGCCTGCATGCGGAGACAAACACCGGTCTGCAGATAGGAAGTCAGATTGTGCATTGTTTGTGTGGACAGCTTATGCACCGGGGCACACACACACACACACACACACACGTGCAATCAGTCACACGCACACACACAGATGCATGCACACACACCAACAAACACAGCCTCCCCACTAATCCCCCTACAGCTTTAGCTTGGTTAATCTTGTAGTAAACAATGTGTATCTAGGCTAGGGCTTGATGTCCAGTCTTATCTGCATGGGTGTGTGTGTGTGTGTGTGTATGTGTGTGTGCGTGCTTTCCTCAGAACCAATTTACAAACAGACTTCTTGTCTGCAGACCATAATCACACACAGCTAACACAGGTTCCCAGCCAGCAAATCATTATCTAGACACAGCTAATATAGCCTTATGGTTAGCAAGCCATTACACACGTTTGTGTGCACACGACCCCAGGTAGCAAGCCATTACTTCTGCAAACAAACAGTCTGGCCCTCTATAGATGGCTGCCAGAGACTGTGCGATACTCTGTAAACAGCACTCAATAATTCAATACACCGTGAATAGTAAACAGGAGTGCAGCCTAGATGGGATGATATCGACTGCTCTCATATTCTATAAATCATCATTACTATGAGACAGCAAAAGTGTAAAGGCATTAACCATAAACTCGTCAGGTCTACTGGATGCTTGTCTGGTCATTTACAATCAACCACGTTGTTTCCGAAAAGCAGTCTGACTGGTCGAAGATGCTTCCAGCCGTGCTGATGGTGCCTATAAAGCGCCATGAGTTATTGATTACAATCACTAATATTGCTATAACAAGGTAGCCAATTAGCTTTCTCACTTGTTCTCTCCTTTCTTTATTCCTATGTATGCATCACTTTTCCGATTGCATCACAGTCCCACCCATGCTCAATGAACCTCCTGTAATATTGCTATAATATATCATAGGATCTGCCCTGTCAAGGAGAAGAGGAGGTCTGAACAGGTAAATCCAGGTGAAAACAATGATCCCTCTTTGATATCAGCTAGTAAATCCACTTCAGTCATAAAGGGGGTTATAGATGAAAGGGAAAAGAGAATTTAAGGGCTGTGAGGTGGCTTGAGGTGCAGCTCAGCATGAGGATGGTCCCCCTAATATCTCGTACACTCGGTGTACATCACATTACCATTAAGCCAGTGGCATTAAAATTAAAACCCAGCTTATCCATCAAGGTAATATGGGTTGCCACAGTTAAATATCTCCCTCTCCCCCATCTCTCCCTGCTCCAGGTTAATAGGCGGAAGTGCTTCCGCCCAACGAGAGATATTGCAGATGTTAAGTAAGTGTGTTTAAGTGAGCAGGCTGATCTATAATTTCTTCCCTAATGAGAGTCATTTTTCATTGGTGAGCTGTTTGGATAAGCTAACCTCCAAGCGTGTGGGTGTGTGTGCGTGTGTGTGTGTGTGTGTGTGTGTGCCTTGCATGCTTATGCCTTATGTGTGTTTTCTTTAATGGACAGAGAGCTTCACAGCCACTTAGGAATGAAATGGCGATAACAGTATGCTCTAGTAAGCAGTTGAGTACTCTGAAATGACACCAAGGGATTACTAATGCAAGGCAATATTGGAGTTTGGAACGATCCTCTGCAGTGGCATAACTTCAGGTTCTGTGTGATATTATGCTGGAGACTACTTAGCTGTATTAACATGCTTATCAGAACATGCTATCATGGTTAAGATGCCTTGGAGGACACTTAAATACCTGTGCTGACCAAAAATCAAATCTGTGCATCCAGCTTGCTCAGCTGGTTAAAGCACATTTTATAAATCAAATAGCATCTCTGCATGTAAACGGACACTCTTTGATGCAAATTTGGGGTTGAAAAGGTTCTCTGCATGCTGTAAGTGTCATGTACCTGCCCAACAATCTCAACTTTGCATTAAGTCTACGTAAGGTCACATGCTCTGATTGCTTAACCAAAGGAGAATATCTGTGTACAGGAATTCAATGACTCGCCCAACAATGCAGAAGTATAAAAACTTTAAAGGTATCCAATGAAGTTTGTGCACACTAGTGGTGCTGAAGTTCACTGTAGGAAAATTGGCCTCCCGTTTTGTTTACACAACATGTTCTTCCAGCACGCCAGGAGCAAGAGGGCAAACAATGCAACTTTCTAAATGTTAAAAAATAAGGCTTTGCAAATGTCTTTTGAGGCAGGAAATGCACTCAGCATGTTTATTAAGCCTCAAGGACACAAATAAGGTGTTTTAGCAATAAATGTTCAATGTAAACAAAACTGAATGCGTTTATAAGGAAAATGAATTTGGGTACCTTTAACATAAGCGCTGCTGCATTGTTTAAGCTATGTTCCACTATAAAATGGACATAAAATGCAAACCATCCTGAGTTCAGCTTATGACATGCCACCTTTGCATTATCTCTCCACCCTGAGCTATTGAATGAATAGGGAAAAAAAATCTGAATATCAAATCCTGTCCAAACTTTCACCTATTTTTGTATGAGCCTCATCTCTGTCTCAATGATGGAAAATGAAAAAAAAGAAAAGAAAAACAGGGAAGCAAGCTGCCTACTCACCATCTGACAACCACAGATGAGAAATAAGGAACTCTGACATGGTATTTAAATGCACACCCTATCACGACACATTAGGCTTTTATCCTAAGTTACCATTGGTGGTCTCTTTGCACACAGGCTAATTTCCTCTGGTGCTGCTGTATTACTGTCTCTGGCTTTCTTAATGGACATAAAGACTTCATGGCCACTTACAAATGAAGTGCCACTGACACTCTGCCCTGGGAAGCTATAAAGCAGTCAGGAATGAAATTACAGCAGTATGACCATAAGCTCTATCAAGCTGTGGTGCACTGCTGGGTGAATGACACTATGTGATTACTAATGAGGCAAAATGGAATTAAGAATGATCCCAAACAGTATCAAACTGTGAAGTTTCATCATGATGTTTAAGTACTAATGGGGGTTTGCATATTGAGTGACGATTTCATCATGAAACACTGTTTTCAGCACCGAGACTTGAGAAGACAGATGAGAGGCACAAGTAGAAGCAAGCTGGCAAGCAGCGGCTTAGATATAGATAAGAGGCGGAGCTAAGTGGGTAAAAAAGCGAGAATAAAACACATCAGTGGACTCTCCCCTCCATCCCCATACATTTCCATCCTAAGCATGGAGCTTAGATTATCAGTGCACCGAGGCTACACATCTATTTTGTGTTTTTGTTAGCTTGTCATGATGGTAGCCATGTTGACTTTCACAAATCTTTGTGTGTTTGTCTGTCAAGGGACTAAAATGGTCTGATGTTAGCAGCAGGTTGACATAACAAGTAGCTGGACTGTCCCTTAACTGAATGACCTGGGTTCAAGGGCCCCCAAAGTCTTTAAGCAAGACACTGAGGCTAAGTCCAGACTAGCAGGGTAAATTTGAAAACAGCGTATTTGCTTTCCATCTACATAAGGCCATTTTCAAAAAGTGTCCCATCCACACTGATATGCTCAACAAGACATGAAAACAGTGATATCTACTTTACTGGGCATGTGTACGCCCCTGACCCATATGACGTTTCTTATGTTTACAGATGTGTTGTTTTTAAATGACTTGTAGGCCACCTGATACTTACTTACTTCATTTTCACTGTATGTCCAGACAAAGAAGTCTAGCTTGTGTTTTTTTTCTTCTTCTTTGTTTTAACGTTCTGCTGGAACTTCATTCAAGTTACCATCACTATCCACTATTGCCTGAATGTGATCACATTACAATCATACATAAGCGTTTTCAAAATTTTCCATTTTCCCCAACCACACTACAATGCAACACCAGCATATTTTGGAGAATATATTTGAAACTATCCATTTTCACTGGTTGAATATGCCATGTCATTGTGAACAGAAGGTCAAAACAGAGACAAAGCTGCATTTTCAAATTTTCCCAACTAAGTGTGGACAAAGTCTGAGTCCCTTCGAGCTTCAGAAGTGCAGTGCTGTAACTGAACCTGATCTCCAACACCTGTGGAAAAAGGTCAAGCAAGGATCACAGAGAATTTTCTTTCCTTTTGTGATCAATAATGTATCACATTATCTGTAATTCTTACAGGCATGTGGACAGTCTACCAGTATTGCTAGTTATACTCTGCATGAGCCTGGAAGCCTCTTGGACAATGGTCTTGCCTGTATATCACATTTTGGTTGTTATATAAATAAATAAATAAATAAATAAAATGCTCCAAGCAGTTCTTAGTTAGGGGATCTTAGATATACAGAGGATCTGAGCCAAACTAAATGCACTAAAAAATAAATAAATAAACAAATGTAATCTCATTTGTTAAAATCCCTTCAGTACAATTCAAACAACCAATCGCCCCAAAGAGGCATCATCACCTCAGTGCCAATCATGTCTCTTACACGCGTACCGTGCACTGACGTTGTGCACACTTGCATCCCCTTCCCAAAACAAACGTAGCTGCAGGAGCTACAGTACTTTAGCTACAGAATGGCACTGGAAGGGAGCCGGCTTGCAAATTCCCGTTCCCCCATTGCATCGGCATCGTGTGCAAGAGGGTGGGAGGGACTTGGAGGAGGTACTGAATCTCAGGTGGGAGGGGTGGGAAAGCTGTTTTTCAAGTTTAGTTCCCTACACAAGCTTTAAGAGGTGTTGTCCATTTGTAAGAGGCATGAATCTATAACGTATTGCTTCATAGTGGTCCTTGATTCACAGAAAAAAGTTGGTTTCCAGTAAATGTGACCAGCTATTACTAGCTATAGCATTGCATAAGTTTTTTATAGACTATGCCCACTTTTAGGTCAACTTCACTGTTTTAGAAACTGTAATCTAGCACACGGCACTAGTCTGGACTCTGGCATTCAGTCAAACAACAGAAACATCCGCCGGCATAATAATGTGATATGATGACCGATGTGATTTCTGTGCACCCTTTACGTTGTGTTTCCAATCAAGCTGGCCTTGTCCCTAGCAACGCTATTAAAGCCTTGATGCACTGCAGCAGCCAGCCGGTGGGTTGAGTGAGTGAAGAGCCTCTCCAGCTGCTGTCTCTGTCATTATAGCGACGCTCCACACCTCGTCGCACCGCAGAGCACTTATTCCAGCACAACAGGGGAAGAGCATCAGCATTATATCAACTGTGCCTACCACAGCACAGAGAATAGAGTGTCAAGAGTCACAGAGGTGGAGAAAATGGGCTGATAGATGGAAAGAGAGGAGGGGGCCGCTGAGGGCTTAAGGGAGCTGGCTGTTGACTCTCGAGTGTTCATTCTCTCACTATTGTCTTTTTCTTTTTCTTATTCACTCTCTGTCTCTTTCTCCACCTCACTCTTTTCCTCTCTCTCTCTCTCTCTCTCTGTCTCTCTCTCTCTCTCATTGCAGAGCTCTATAGTTCCCCGCATCCTCCAGGGACCGGGGATTGTGGGAATCGGAGATGCTGGAGGAGAAGGTCAAGGGGAGGCCGAGCTCACCAGAAAGTCTATCTTCTCTTGATATGACCTCCTTGCCCTCTATCCATTCGTACATCATTCCTGTCTTCCCATGCTGCCTCTCCCTGTCTTTCTATATGCTCGTATCCATGAACACACAGTAAGCACAGTAACCACCAATATAAACAAAAATATAAACTCTTTAAACCCTCTGAGGCAGATTGTAATTTGTGAATTTGGGCTATACAAAAATAAAGTGACCTGACTTGACTTGAATATCATATTTACAGTTATTTTATATTCAATCTTCTTGAAAAGATTATATTTCCATGTAGTTAAGCCTGCTAAATGTGTAATATACATTTTCTCTCTCTGAGGGCGAGGGAACTCTATTTCACAAATAAAAACTGTGCACACTGAGTTCAAATGTGTTTACTCTCAACTACATTCAGGCTTCCACTCTGCCACTCATTTTTCTATTACTTTCACCTCTCACTCTCACCTATACATTTGCACCCTTTCTAATCCCCTCTCCTCCTCCCTGGGTGTCATTTCTGATGCTAATTTGAGCTTTGACAAACACGCTCAATCATGTTTCTTTTGACTGAACAACATTTCCAAAGTTAAGCAGTTTTTATCCTTTTGGGGAGGAAAAGGTCATCTGGTGCTTTAATCTCTTCTTAGGCTACAGCGGCTTTCTGCATCCCTGCCTCAGTCAGAAGTCTGTCTCTTGTCTGCAGCTTGCACGAAACTCAGCAGCTAGGTTCCCTACTGAACAAAAAGACAAGCTCACATCACCCCAATTTCAGCTAGCGAGCTGTGTTAGCTGTTCAAAATGATGCAACAGTGAAAGGTGATACTGAAGCAGTGAAAAATAACTGAATTTCCTGTTCAGGGCTTAGTGGCTGCATGAGACCATGATAGAGATGCAGTCAGAGCCTCTTGCATTGCCCAGTCAATCAGACTAGAGTGAACCATCAAAAAAGATACTCACATTATAACACATAGTTGAGCCAGTTAAGCTCTTTTCAATCACTTAATACTCACTTGTAAATTCCTGAATGTAATTACCTTTAATTTAATGTTCTTGGCCTCTGTTCTATGCTTCCTTGACCTTGCGTTTATATATCTTGCATTGCTTTTATTACTTTTGCTGCTTTTATCTGACTTAAGAACACCATAAAATCAAAGATTATCATTGGTAGCACTAGTAATACCACTGGTAATGGTAGTATTAGTACTAGTAGTGGTGGTAATAATTTATTTAGTGGTGGTAATTATTTAGTTAGTTAGTTAGTTAGTGTTTATACTGATAGGACGGCTTTTATGACAATAAAAGTGAGAACCATTACCAAAAAAGTTACTCCCCAACCCCACTGCCTCCACAAAAAGTAAACAGTAAATACAGTAAAAACAGTGTGAAGCAGGCACAATTAAAAATGGCACTGCTGTAAGAGCTCAAATGTAGCTTTACTCAGTAAAACATGAGTACATGTCTATTGTTGGATCCGCCAGCACTTCGTCGCTCTCTTGAAGATGTTGAAGTATTCAGTTAATTTCAACTGATCAGGTAAAAAGTTCCAGAAGTTTGCTCCTTTCACATAAAAACACTCTCTGACCAGGAGATGTTTTGCAAAATGTTTTGTGGTTGCCATTTTCAGCTGCTCTAGTGGATTTGCTACAGCTCTGCATCTGTCCTTACTGAAACAAACTGCAAGAGTATGGAGAATACAGTCACCCAACACCAACTGCACTGGCTTGGGTATATCATTAGGATGCCTCAAATCCTAAATTGGCCACTTCACCTTGGCCGGTAGTTTGCAGAGGGTGGGGTGAAACTCTAACTGAAAACTCAACTAAAGAAGTGCTGCACTGACCCCACATAACTGGAAGAAGCTGCTGCTGATGGTTCCACCTGGCAGCAGCTCTGCCACACTGCAGGACAGGAACTTCAAACAGATGCAAAAACAACTCTGGAGACACACACAGCCATGCCTGTCCCCACTAACTCAGATTTTACATGCCCAACCTGCAATAACCTTTGTGAATTGTGAATTGGACCCTAACATCACCAAAAAAAACAAAAAAAAAAAAAAAAAAAAAAAAAAAACAGTTAAGGCTGAAGAACAAGTCCATTTAAGCATTTACACTGCACAAAAATGTCCATCTTAACAAGTCATTCAGGCTCATATTCGGTGTTAAAATGTTTATCTTAAAATAAGTTTGATAAATCTGCAAGTGGGATGAGATAATCCCACTTGTTTCCAATGCAGTTTAAATATAAATATGTTGAAACAAGGCAGAATAAGGCACAACAGCCCACTGGTATCAAAAAAAAATGACACTTGATTCAAAAAAATTCTGGAAACAAGATGATCAGCATTGGAGACAAGTGGGATTATCTCATCCCACTGGCAGACGTTTTACCTTATTTGAAGAAAATTAAGGTTTGAGGACTCAGTACTCGATGAAATGATTTGTTATTTTGGACATTTCTCCATTTCTACTACCACTAAAAATATGAGACTAAATGATATTCATATTGTGACTTTTTCTCAGGGTGTATAGTACAGAACTAATAGTAACGGTGGTAGCAGTGGTTGTTGTACTTGCATTAGCCTAACAGTAGTAGTAGTTGTAGGAATAGTACCAGTCCCAATATTAGCAGACTAATAGTGTTAGTAGTCTAGTCCCCGCTCTCGCCTCTCCCTCCTGTCTCCGTGTCTCAGTCTGAATAATGCAGAGTTGAGGTGTGTGGTGATGGAGTCCCCTGCGGAGCTGAGGCCAGGGTAGCAGCTGTCCCTATCAAGACTCTCCTCAGAGCTGTCACGGCCTGTCTGCTCCGCGGCTAATCACTTCCTACAGGCCTGCAGCATGGGACCGCCGCTACCAATGTCGTCACCGGCCAGGCTGGGAGAGGCTTGCAGGATGAGCCTAATGTAGTCCAGGCGTTAGTGTGTGTGTGTGTGTGTGTGTGTGTGTGTGTGTGTGTGTGTGTCTTTTTCTGGGTGTTTGTGCATTTGGGTTTGGTCGATTGCAGGTGTGTGTTCAGCTAGCGGCTCAACGGATGAGCAAATGCCTCAGGAGGTTGTAATATGGGTCACGAATAGACTCTCTCTCCCTCTCTCTCTCTTTCTATCTCACACACACACACACACACACACACACACACACACCACCACCACCACCACCATTACAATAACCCTTCCTTCCCGCCAGAACACATTTGCCACACAAGAAGTTACTCATCTGTGTGTAACGAGCTGACGTCCCACCAGGTCACACACCAGCACACATGGTCATATGAAAGCATCATCTGTAGTCAAACACACATCATTCTGGTTTGATATAAACAGTAAAGCCTCGAGAAATGTATCCTGAGGCAAAAAATCTGCCATTCCTCTCCTCTCAGCGGACTGTGGAAATGTTTGAGT
>OMKZ01018423.1:8466-18787 GCA_900302535.1 Neoniphon sammara | reverse complement strand
GGAAGAAGGGATCTCCCTTGTCAGCTACTTTTTCTTTTCAAAAGGATGCAGAGGACCCCACTCCCCCCTCCAGTAAAGCGACTTTTTCTTGTGTTAAACATGCTTCAGACTGAACATGCAAACACCCCTGGCGAACACATTCAAATGCTTTAATCATAGAATCGAACCAGATGAATTATAGATGCCCTGTGTAGTGAATTATTCAACGTTATATACTTTCATCTGACATAAATATTACTTTTTTCTCTCTGCCCTCCATCATGAATATTTATGCTTTAATGTGAGCATCCGTGGCATTTATCCTCCGTTAATCAGGTCTTATGTGATTTTCAGAATCAAACTGCATAAGTTGCAGGCTACATTTTCCGTGGGTGGTAGCTAAGGCCTCCATTAAAGCCAGTCTTCAGGATTAGGTCACAATCCAGTGGCTACTGAGCTGAATATGCTTGGTGCATCAGAAAGATACTGGAACATTTATAGTGGATCTGCTTTGTAGCTTTCTTAGTGATCGTCAAAGGCTGGATAACCATAATCTTTTTAATTTGGATGAGTTGATTTTAGTGGATGATACCATTCAGATATCTTTGGAAAGGTGTGTCTGTCTTCTAATATGCTGGCATGAACACATGCACATTTGTATGTCATGTCCATATAGCAGAATCCTGTGTAACAAAGCAGGCCTCTGCAGCCAATAATATTTCAGAGGGAAGCAGGGAGGGAGTGCCTGGTTTTTAAACAGCTTTTGTTTCACCTTTGCAATTATTTATTTTCAAATAGCCCTTCAGGGTAATGTTCCATTTTCTTATTTCACACCCCCTTTTCTCATAAATGAACCGTCATTGCAATAAATCACCGCACAAACAGAGACTTGCACACACAGTGAAAGGTCCAAAGATTTATGTAACACATTCATGTTTCCCACTTCCACATTTTAGTACTACTCTAGCAGAGCCTGGCTAATAATAGCCGCTATTAATATTTCTTGTTGCCTAGCAACCCCTGCAAGTAATAGCTTACTCTGGAAAAATAGATGACCGATAAGGAAGAAGAAGGGGGGTGGTGGGGTTGGATGGGGGATTCAATTCATTTATTATCTCCTGGGACAAGAGGAGCTTATTTCTGAGGCTGAGGAATAGGAAAGTAGGCTGTATATTGAGAAATATTTTAAAGCAATTGAAGATGAGGTTATTTTCATTTTGGTTCCATTAGGAATGTTTCATTTGACGTTTCCCCAACAAAGTCAATTAACCTTAATTTCATGCTGATAAAGGTATAATAAGGGAGATTGAATTTATGTCTGCTGAATGCTTAAAGAAAAATAAGGTTGGATGGAAATAGGCAGTCAGACTGACTGTAACCTGGGGTCTGAAATGAAGACAAGCCTTTACATTTGTCCTGCTATTCTGACAAAAGCCTTACGGTAAATCCACAAAATTGGAAGAGATGGCTAGAACACTAAAACACTAATCGTTCAACAGCCTTCTTTCAAAGTCGCTGAGGAAACAGATGAAAAGTCAACAACAGTACCTTAAGGATACACTACCCTACAATAAAAGCTATCCTACAGTGCACATATAAACCTCCTACAAATACAAGCTCAGCTGGAGCAACAGATATGCTTCATCTCAAGGGATGATGTTGCTGGTTTTTGTGCAACATTTAGCCTAAGGCTAAAGCTCTGTAAACTTCTCCCTGCTCTGGGATTCTCTTTTTTCAGTGCACATCGATCCTACAGCAAACACAGTTAAATCATTATAGCACAGAGCAGTGGATTGACCATAATCATCATATTGCATAGGCACACAGTTTTGTATTTGGTTAGTCCTGGTTGCTTCTGTGAATTCTACTCATTTAGTGTTGGCTGTGTAATAAAGTGGAGAATTCAGACTGGTAAAAGACTCTATGTTTCGGTTAGAGTTTTTTTCTTTTAGCTGAATCCATCCTGTCTGACAGCCTCCTCCTTCCCATCTAATTACGACTGCTCAGGCAGCAGAAATATTAGCTGCTAAATCAAAAGATGTGTAGCAGATGGGAAAATGGGTGTCAAGAAACATCCATTGAGTGTTAGGCAGATTTCACTGTGTGTATGTGTGATATACCATATATAGTGGTTTTGATTCTCCTCTTTACTATCAGCTGACAGATCCATCACTTTGTTTGAATGTAAGGAGCGATGCTTAGTCTGTGGCAGCCATATATTGTTCATAATAGTCTATACTGCCAGTTGTGAACCATTTCTCAAACTTGAAATCGCTCCATTTACAAACAATCAAATGAAAAGAAGAATAAACAACAGCATTACCAAAGAAATAGCTGTCATTCAGAAATTCTCTTTCTGTTTTTTTTTTCCACCCCACAAAGCTGACCTACTCTCACAGCTCCTTTGAATCAAGGCAGAGAGAGCCAGGTCTTGGATGACTGGATACTGTGAAATGTAACATTCTGTCGTGTGGGTGCTTATTACTGAGGGAGAATCCCTGTCTCACCCTAAGTTGTCAGTGTTCCTGCCACCCTGGCACTGAGGAGGAGTGGGAGCACCCAGGGGTCTCGTGTTCAACAGGCCCCCTGGTTCTCCAGGTCTGGCTGGTGCCACAGCAAGGGGGGGGGGATGCCAGCGTGATCTGTCTCGCTTTGAAAAAAAATAAAAAGGAAGGGAAGTCTCTCCGGCAGACGGTAATGAGGGGTCGTAGAGGGGTTTGCAGAACAGCCCCAACATGGAGCCTTGTGGGACGCCGACACGTTTAAATATTGAAACAGAGCACCAGCCCCTGTCTCATTACCGGTGTAATGAGGCTGGTTTGGGGAAAAAGCCCCTGCCGCCAAAAAGCAGCTGCCAATGCTGCAAGTTTATATCGCACATGGAGTCACATGATTCATATCGGGGATTTGTGCAATCTTGTTAAACGTGCGATGCTAAATTGCTATTTTTGGCAGGGTGTGTATGTCACCAACAGATCACAGGCAGCACATATTTAAGGCTCCACTGTGCAGAGATAGTGACAAGCCAAGTTATTGTTGATTACATGGATAATTGTGGGTTTGAAATGTCGCCTCATCACAGGAGTAAGGTTATGGTTGCAAGGTTAAAGGAAGGTTATGGTTATGGTTGCATTTGTTTTGAAAACAGGACTCATCTAATCAAGGCTTGCAACACAACACAGAAATGCTTTCCTTGTGGCACACTCTGTTTTAGCTGGAGATTTTGATCATGTGTGTGACCGTGTGCATTGGTGTGTGTGTGTGCATGAATGCGTAAATGTATGACAGTACATTGGAGCTGTACAAATGTAAACACGTATGTACCTGTGGTCTGTTTGAGTGTGTGTGTGTGTGTGTGTGTGTGTGTGGATGTAAGTCTGCTTGTATCCATATGCGCCTGTGTTTTCAAGATCAATTTTTGTCAGAGTCAGTGATTGCTACAAGGTTATGTGAGCTTGACTTAATTTGACTTCATTTAATCTGCTAAAGGAAATTCATTTTGCATCACTTGGCATTTAGGACATAGACAGCAAGGGAAAAGGCCACAACCATTTTAATACAGTGACATAAAAACTGTATTGACGGCTGTGGTTATTGACAGCACCAGAATAGGTAGATGGAGCTTGAATCAACTCTTTAAAAAGGTCACAATGAGTGTATCCACATTACATACAAAAATGTTTTTTTTTTATGAAACATCGTGGAGCAGTGATATTGGAACAGCTCAGAGGTGAAAATGCATAGAAGAGAAAAGCAGAAGAATGAAAAGAGGGAAGTTGGCACAATATAATCTGTAGTAAACACGGTGAAACTCACAGCCTTTTGGGCCACCTTGTGACTCAGTGGCCTAAGGTGCATTCAATGTACTTGCAGCGTCGTATGTTTGAACCTGGCAGATGACCTGTCTATCTCTATTTTCTCCCATTTTCCTGTCACTCTCCAATGCATACTATGTCTTAAAATAATCTCTATCTCAAAAAAAAAAAAATTCCACCACAATTGCAGTTTGCAGTCGGATAGTTGGATTACTTGTTTTTTGTTTTTTTTTTTTGAATTGAAACAGCAATCTTTTTTCCACTGTAGGCTTTAGACATATCTCATATGACCTGCTTGCTCTGTTGCCTTTCACAGGGATAGATATGACATCTCGGTGACGTTCCCAGATAAATCACTTTTTGCTACAGAAGAAATGTTTTCTGTTGTGGCTTTTCATTTCGCAAAAAGACAGATGCCCTTCAGTGTTACTCTGCACAATAGGGGCAAACAATGTGTCTTGTAGTTGTCAAGAGAAATGACAACAAGATAATTGGTAGGGCACGCCCATTCATTTAAAGTGAAGCAAATAGGTTTCTAAAGAGAATTGTGCTTTAAAAAGTAAAGCTTTGTTTTGTGCGGCTTATTATGCAGGGGTTGGAGTGAAGTAATGAAGAGGAGTATTAACGGATTGAGCATTAAAAACAAATGAGCATTCATTGCAGGTCATGAATATTCATGACACTAATTCAAATAACCTTAGGCGACTGTTACGACTAATGAATATTTAAAACAGCATGGTCATAGAGATTTTGAGCGTTGCATTACAGCTGACTTTCTGGGATCATGTACAAGGGTAAACAATTATAATGGGAGAAAAGCAGATTTCAATGGTGATCAAAATAGGAAAAAAATGTTTTCGGCGCTACATTAGTTCTGCGCCATTGAGGTTTCAAAGTAGATGACATACAAGAGGACAAAAAGGTGAAGGATAGACCAGACTAGCTTCATTCAGAGCTCTTTTTCTGACCTCAGTCCTTTTGAGCCAGCCTAGTCAGCAACACTTGGAGGGACGGAGAGGAGAGGCAGCCACAGCGCAATATTTAACAGATTGGATCTCACCCCAGAGGGACGCGAGGGGTGACTAAACATGTTTGTTTTCACCACGCTGGATTTGAAAAAGCCTAGCACCCTCACACGCCGTAAGTGGGAGAATCCCGCTCTGCCCACTTAAAAGGGGGCCTCGGCTGCTTCCTTTGAGGGATCAGTGTGGTGACTCGTCCTCCTCGCCACCACCGCAGCGCTAATTAGGCCCACCACAAAGCCAGCCTGTGGGGATAATGTCCCATTATTAGAGTCATTTGTTTCAATTAACCGCTCTGTGATTCTACAATAGCACGGCGCAGCCCAGCGCAAAGAAGCCATTACTCTCGCCCAGGGAACCACTGAGGTTTGGGGCGAGAGTGTTTGTGAGAAGGTTAGCGATACCTGCTTCTGCCAGCGGTAGTGCTGCCAGGCTCCACACACACACACTGCGCAGTCACTGTTCCCGACACTGCACAGTGGATACAGGGATGTGCATGAGTGAAGAGCTTCTTTTTCATAGCTTTCCAAGACCATATGAAGACAATAATAAGCCATTAGATTCTGCTTATCGGCTTTGTTGTATTTTGTGTCCTTATGCATTTCGCTGAGAATTGATTGAAGATTACAAGGGATTGTTGACTTGAGCACGGGCCACTAAGAAGTTGTGGGTTGCTCTTTTTTCCTGTTCTATGCAGGGAGCATTGTGGTTAACTGAATTACTATTCTGCTACTGTATAGTTATGCAGCTCCTCTCATTTTTAGACTGGAATCAGGTTACTTTCTGAGCTTTCTGAATGAGGCTCTCTATTTCCCTTTAGTGTTCAGGATACTGCTGTGACTCAAATCCTCACATTTGTCTGCTGTGCTAAATTTGAGGAATTTTACTCACCTTTGACAGTGTCTTTTCATCAGACAAGCACACATCTGTGGGCAAAGCAGGGTGCTTTTGCAACAACATTTCCCAACTCTCCCCCATCTGTGACTATACCCTGGATGGCAATTAGCATATAGTACCTATGGCAACCAGCAAGCAGTCCTTCATAATAGCTTTTTGTAATGTTTATGCACTGGCATACTGTCTTCTGTTGGTCACACACAGCTGGAGGCTGAAAGAGAGCGGCAAGGGAGAGAGTTGTACTGGTTGTAGGTTGCATAAGATATGAGTATGTAAGAGATTATGATTGCGTGACTAAGCTACCTGATGCGAGAGGAATAAAGTTCATGAATAAGTAACCCTTTAATGGCTTTGACATCAGTTCTGGAGTGATTCTTCTAGCAGCAAAAAGCAAAGGTGAATTAGCAACCTCCTACACACCCCAAATAAATAAATAAATAAATAATTTGGGCAGGTGAATATTTTTAAGATGACTCTTAGACGATTACTTCATGTTTTTTTTGCTTGCTGTTTTATCAGTAACTGAAAAGTACTCCAGTTTATTTGGACTTCAAATGACACTGACACTAACAGCAATAGTGCCAAGACGCATATCAACTCAAAATGCCCCAGAATGCAATATTTCAGAGTACTTTTCTTCCCTTTCAGCACTAGATAATGGAAACTTCGATTGATACCAAGAGGTTGCTGCCCTGTGATGCCTCTGTTGCCAGGCTCTCTCTCATTGGCTTTCTCCCCCCGCTGCGCGGATGTTTACAAAGAGACATCACCAGCTCACATTAAAGGGTCCAAGTTGTCCCCTTGGGCTGTTGCTATGGAAATAACCCCGCTATGGTTGCCCATTCATGTTTGATTAATTGTTTTTTCCTTTCAGTGCTGTTCGCTCCACAAAGACCTCATCATAGGGACATTTCATCTCAAAAACAAACAATAGGAAAAAAATGAATAGATCCATATCCATTTTATTTGAACTTTTAGATGTTTTCTCTCTCTGCTTTGGGGACTTTTTATAAATGTTCGGTGGTGATAAAGACTTAGAAATTTTTAGTATTAATATTGATAGAGCCCTGTCTGTGAAGCTACACAATCAAAAGCCACAGTTTTTGTATCCCAGACCTACCTGGACTGAATATAAGCGTTTTGCCTTTTTTCCCTCCTAAATTTCACTGTGTCATGCAGAGCTACAGCAACCCACTGGGGCCAATTAGGATGCCAGCAGAGCCAGGAAGTGCGTAGCAGATGCTTTTGCCAGTATTTATTAAAATCCAATCTGCAGGGGCCCCTCCAACAGCTCGTTAAACTGGCGTTAATCTAATTAGCTCTCACTTGCCACTGTTTTCACCACATTACCAAATACAAGGGCCTCGACTTTGCAATTTAGGCTGATTAAGTAGGTCCGATGCTGCAAGGCAAGGCTTGTGGGGAGGAGCTGCTTAGTGCTGTCAATCATTTCACAGAGTGAAATAAATCATGCAGAATATTTCAGCTTTGGCTTTAGGCTTGGGTTGGAATTATCTGCAATGGGGAATATTGGTGGAAATCAAACTCGCATTGCCAGCTCAGTAGTGCAAGCCTACATGTCTGAGTAACACAAACTAAACACTTCACATCATAAAGATTTTGTATATTTGCCATGGCGTAGCACCAGAACTGGATACAAATTCCATAATGGGCTCCTTTGGGTCTGTACAATTCCCACTGATATCCTTTCTTGTCTTTTAGATCATGACCATGAATCTACACTTCCGGTTCATTATTGTTTGGGCCAAGCTGTATTTTTATTTGATGAGTGCTGCTCTCTGGACGGGCGCCTGGTTCTACTCAGGGATCTGTGCAGCGGCTTTGACATGCAGTTCTGCTCATTGCTTACAGATGGGCAGTATGACATGGAGCTGTAATGGTTTCCAGATGAGCAGAGTACTGTATATATTTTAAGTCGTAACATCAGCCGTCATGGTATAGATGATGAGAATAGTCAAAGACAGCACTAACACAGGGGTGATGGGAAAAAATATACTTTATAAGTACAAAGAAATCATTCAGCCACATGGTAGTATTGACATGTAGGAATTTTTAGTACTATAAATAATAAAACAACCTCAATTTCAGGTTGATGATTACACATTGTGCAATATGGAGCCAGCATCAGTATTTGAGAAAGAAAATTCTGTTTTCTTTTTACTTTGTATCGATTTTATTTTTCCAATTTTTATACCCTACAAATTTATCATGATCCTATGAAAGCATCATTAAGTATTTATTTTGCATTTCGGCTATGATATCCACAGGCATCCCTAGTTTTGAGAAGCCTGCATTGTTCAAAATCTGAAACAGCTTTGTTTACGTTCTCATCATAACTGCCGACATTTTGTAAGTTTTAAAAAATTGACAGCATTACAGGCAGGGGCGCTCCTGAAATGTTCGGCGAAAAAGTAAACATTATCTAAATAATACCTTAATGCATTTAAGAAAAAATCAAAATTTAAGCTCAAATGATCCCCTATCCTAATTATGGAAACATAACAAAGACGTGCTTGCTTTTTCTCAAAAGCCTCTCCAGTAGTTTCTCCTCCTCTTCACAACCATCTGATTGCACGGTCGGTGCCAAATTAAAATGTAACTCAAACTGGAGAGGACGGACAGCATGTTGCCGTGCATTTCAAATAAATCTCTATGATGTATCCCCAGGCAAGTTGAAACATGCACAGAAAAACTTTGGGTAGTGTTTAATTTGGGCTGACCAAATTTCACTGTCAATCTCGACTGCAGCTTTGAACATCTGGACGGATGATTCATTTGACAAACAGGCATTCGCAGTTTTAACAGGGAAGATTTTATAGCCAATCAGGAATGGCCCCGGAAAGGCGTGTGCCACCAAAGTTTTATGTCCCAACATGTTTGTTGTAGTACGCAATTTTCGGGAACCCAGTTTTTGCTCAAGGCTTCCAAGTTTCAGCTAGTGCTGAAAATTACACAAAAGTTATTTATGGTATCTTGAAATTACATTATTCTCACTGCTGCTCTGGCCATGTCTATTCATCTATTTATAAACCCACAAAGGCTTAGAGTCTCTAACAGCTGCACTAAGCAGAGCTCTTCTCCAGTACGCTGGTGTGGAGAGGTCCAGGCTTGTGCAGCTGAAGAGCTCTATTCATATCCATTTCAGAAAAAATAATCATTATCGATGTTATCCAGTAAATACCTCCAGTCTGTTAAAGTGCTATCATTTTGTCAAGCAAAGGCCTTAACTTACTGTACTTAACAAAATGCCATAGTTGTTGTTAATTTTGAGCTCTCAGTCAATTCTGTGTGCGTGTGTGTCACTTTCTTTCTTTGTTTGAATGAAGTGATTTTGGCGAGCAATTGTGTCGTTACAATTGGTTTGATTTGGAAAGTCCGCAAAGATGAATTTGTAACCCACTTTGGATGCTCACCCATCTGCTAATGTGAAAAACAAACTCGAGCTGCGACACACAAACACACTGCGGCTTTGTTTGTCACGTTTAACCAAAGCTGAATGACAATGGCAATTCTGATTCCTAACATGTGTGCGTCTTAAGCTTTCTTTATGCCTCGAGCGTGCCACAAAAAGTTCATGTTGTCTGAGGTTTGGATTCTCGAGACAACATCTGGGCTACTTTGGGAGGGATAAGCTGTGTGTATGTCTAATGCGAGCTCATCATAGAAAACTTCCAACTTGGGTATTTTATTTCCATACTTAAATCTGGCCTGCCGCTTTTTTCTTTTTTTCAGTCAGTCCTCGACAAAAGATTATTCTACAACCAATCTTTGATTGATGTTCTTGAACTCTTATTTGAAAGAGTCTCTTCTGCAGTGAGAGTAGTGCTTGTACCTAGTCCACCTCTTCAGGCCTTCGCACATTGCGCCTTTTTTCACTGCAAAAAAATAGCATATAAACAGCCATTTTTTTTCTTATTTCACAGTTGTTGGGCAAGAAGTGCGTGGAACGTCCTGCGTAAACCTCGAGGCTGGACATTCACGTTTACATTTGATTTACAGTGTTGTGTACAGTACGTGCAAGTTGCTTTGATGTAATGACCATCACTCCAAAGTGTAAGTGGATCTGTGCATCACCTCAGTTGTTCCTGTTTGTTTTTTACGGCCTTTTTGAAATCAATACACCATTCTGCACTCGGCACTTTACTGCTCGGTGTTATGATGATGATGATGATGATGATGCATATGTGATGATGATGATGCATGCTCTCCCGTACTGTACTCTAGTTTATTGTCTAATTTCCATGCCTTTTAAACTCCATAGGTCTCTGCCTCCTCTGTGTCTGTCCTTTTTTTTTGTTACCCACTCTCTATATTACCCCTCCACCTCCCTCCCTCCTTTTATCTGCTCTCTCTACATCAACTCTCTCTCCCATCCTTTCCATCTCCCTCCAACTCTCTCTGTCCTTTCTTCTCTCTCTCTCTCTCTCTCTCTCTCTCTCTCTCTCTTCCATGCTCTCTCTTCCTCTCTCTCTCTCTGTCTCTCTGTTTCTCTCCCTCTGCTGTTTTGATAGTGGCGCAGTTATCAGGCTGTCAATTCTAATCTTGTCTTGCCAGTGCAGTGCTGTCCATTCAGAATTACAGCTACCC
>OMKZ01018422.1:0-23237 GCA_900302535.1 Neoniphon sammara | reverse complement strand
ACCTTTGTGTGTCCAAATTTGTACTGAGTATGGTCAACATCAATAGAGCCCAAGAGTTTCTCTGAAGCCTTCTTGTTGTCAATGAACTGGCCCTCAGGGATGACACTGGCATTCAATACTTTGTATCTGATTGGATGGTAAAAGAAAAAAAAAAGAATGAATAACTGATCACAATCTTTTCAAAAAGAGAGCGTGTGTGTCTAATCTTAGTATTTACCTCTGCTTGAAGTCACCATAGAGGATTCTGCTGGGGAAGCCCTTTCTGCAGATTCTGATGCCTTCCAGCACACCGTTACACCTCAGCTGGTGGATGACCAGGAAGTTCTCCATAAGACCTTGAAGACAAACATTAAGTTCAATTTTGCATTATAAAAGCAGTCTTTGTAAATACCTTGCTCTGCAATGACATTATGCCTACCTGGAGTCTTTGATTCATTTGGAATCAAGCAACGTACAAAGTGAGGATGAGTGCTTCTTAAGTTGGTCATCAGCTTCCCTAAATTCTCCTGAAATATTGCAAAATATAAATTGATATTTAATAAAAGTATTAAGGCCTATTTCCTTAAATTTTATCTCTAGTAACATTTAGACATATGTTAGATACAGTGAGTGATAGTTTTGATAAAATGAAGCAAGCAAATATTTGCAATGCTTACCCTGAACAGAGCAGACACCGTCTGAAAAGAACCTCCCTTTTTCCCTCCCTTTTTCTTTCCGCCACCACCCTCAGCTGCAAAAGTTAAATTTGAATTATTACACTGAATGAGCATAATGAATTTTTGAATGAATTTAAACACGACTCTGTCACTCAAGCTACATAAAGAAATGTAGCTTTAGCAACTGTAGCAAATGTATTGTTAAGTTTTATGAAAATACCATGAACATACAAATTTGAATTGTTTGAAAATATGAACTTTACCATCTGCTGAAGCATGTGTTGCATAGAGATGAGCCAGCAGTTTAACTGAGGACTTCTGGTAGAGTTGAACAACAGAGTCGTTCAGGGGGTCTTTGTTCTTGTCAAGCCAGCCTGTGATATTGTAGTCCACAGTGCCAGCATAATGTACCAGAGCGAAGTGAGCCTCAGCTTTGCCTTTGGCCGGCTTTGGCTTCTGGAAGGACGCAGTTTTTCCAAGATGCTGATCATACAGTTTGTTCTTGAAGGTAGTGTCTGAAGCCTTGGGGAACATGCACTCCTCTTCAAGGATGGAGAAGATGCCCATTGGCTAAAATGACATCATTGCATAAACATATTTGTTAACTTTAGGTGTGCATTAGTATGCCATCAAAATATGCTATTCAATGTACAAGAGCATACCTTCTCAATAAGCTCAATGCAGGCAGCCAGATCCATACCAAAATCGATGAATTCCCATTCAATTCCCTCTTTCTTGTACTCCTCTTGTTCCAGGACAAACATGTGGTGGTTGAAGAACTGTTGCAGTTTCTCATTGGTGAAGTTGATGCACAGCTGCTCCAAGCTGTTAAACTAAATAAATTAAGATATTTTAAGTAAGTTAGAGTCTCCAATAGCACTGACTCAAAAATAAACATATCAGTGTTCCTAGCTTGAACATACAGCTCACTCTAGTTTTGAAACTTTGATTGCACTCATTACTTTAAGCTATTTTTTTTTTAATGAAACTGCCAAAGATTTTGTAGTATTCATTCAAGCTTACTTACGTCAAAGATTTCAAACCCAGCAATATCCAGGACACCAATGAAAAAGCTTCTGGGCTGCTTAGTATCCAGCATCTCATTGATTCTGACGACCATCCACAAGAACATTTTCTCATAGACAGACTTGCACAGAGCCATAGTTGCATTATGAACCTTACAAGGTGGGGAAAGGGAAGACAATCATCAAAAAATGTACAATGGCTTGACATTGAGATGGAAGATGGAAGAGGACAGTCTTATGTATGTGTTGTTTCTTTCTTGGTTCTTGATTATATCTTACCTGAGGCACAGTTTGACCTTTGGTCACAAACTCGTTCCCAACCTTCACTCTAGGGTAGCACAGTGCTTTAAGCAAGTCAGCAGAGTTCAGACCCATGAGGTAGGCAATTTTATCTGCCACTGAAACAACAAACAGTCACTGATTAAATTCCATACCACATTCATAAATTGAGCTGTAAATCCCTTCTCTTTGTTCATGTAACAAAAATTGTACCACTACAATGAAGCTCAAGGATATGTAAGTTTCATACCCTCAGTGCCATCAGGCTCAGCCTGCTCTTCACGTTGTTTCTGCTTGAACTTCATGTTGCCGTGATGCATCACAGCTCCTGTGAGCTTGTAGATGCCTATCTTCTCATCCCCACTGAAGCCCAGGATGTCAATAGCAGTCTGTAATTTAAAGAACAAGCTATCACAAATGAAACAATCAACATTACTTCTGTTTTTCTATAATTTTGATAACTAGTGTTCACTACTCCTTGTCTTCACAAAACAAAACAAAACAAAAAACAACATGCAAACGTAATCCCGTTTGTTTTGAATTTTTAAGATGAATAATATCATACAGCCTGTCTTTTTCTCCTTTGCCAACTACACTCACACATGCACACTTGTGTTAGGGAGATAGCGGCCCTAGACAACGGATTAGTATTTTCGCCTGGCTCACCTCTCATAACAGATTTTCTAAGAAAAGCACATTGTATAAGCCAAATTTGTGGTAGCTGCATTCAGTATAGACTTACATCAGTAGCCATGAATTCTTCAACATCATTGATACTCTTGACAGTGATTTCACCCTGACTAACCATGGGGTAGTCATATGGATTTGTGGTGATCAGGAGACTCTCTGAAAAAATAACATGTATATACAGTATATAGTACAATATGTAACAATCATTTGCTATTTTTGGTCACTTGCTGTAGAAAAACAGAATGTCATTCACTTATCTCATACCCAGCAGTTCAGGTTTGTGGCCAGTCATCAGCTGATAGAAGATGTGGTAGCTTCTCTCAGCAGACAGCTGGAATGTCACTCTAGACTTCTCCAGCAGGTCTGTAGGGGATTTAAGGAATGAAAAATTTCCCATGAAGCACTGCTGAATGAATGAATAGCATTACAAAGAAAAGAATACATGTTTAATATCACAATGAATCTTACATGTTTCAATATCAGCTGAGGCCAACTTTCCTGTTGTTCCAAAGTGAATTCTGATGAACTTTCCCTAAGAAGAGACAGATTAAGATTTAATTATAGCTATTTAATGGTGATTGTTTGTACTCATTAAATCACAAATGTTATAAAATCAAAGAGTAATAAGAGTAAACTTACAAAACGTGAAGAGTTGTCATTCCTCACAGTCTTGGCATTACCATAAGCCTCCAACAGTGGGTTAGCTGCAATAATCTGATCTTCCAGTGACCCCTAGAGATAATATTCATTATGTCAGTCTGGGTGAGACAGCTTAATGGAAGAACAGAATAGGAGAATAGAAGGTTGCCCCTCTCTAACCTATGTAATATATATATTAAACATGTGAGATATTTACCTGCATTTTTCCAGGCACTTGCTCTTTCTCTTTCTTTCCTCCAGCCACTGCGATTGTCGCAAAGTACTGGATGACACGTTTAGTGTTCACAGTCTTCCCTGCACCGGATTCTCCACTGGGGATGGGGGTAAGTTCATTAAGACACATTGTTTAGAATAAACAATAATATATATATTGCTGTCATTTTTTTAAAAAACTTAGGGTACTTACGTAATCAGGATTGACTGGTTTTCTCTATCTGTAAGTTATGAAAAGATATAGAATTGTTAGAGATTTTCTTCATTGCAGCTATTCTGGACAGATAGTAGCTTACAAAAATTACTGACCTGTGAGCATGAACTGGTAGGCGTTGTCAGAGATAGAGAAGATGTGTGGGGGAGCCTCAATCCTCTTTTTGCCTCTGTATGCTGCTACAACCTGAGCATCATACACTGGGAGCCACTTATAGGGGTTCACAGTGACGCAGAACAGCCCAGAGTAGGTCTGTAACAATGTGGAATATTTATGCATAATTGATTTTCACATAAATGCATTATTTCTCATAGTCCATTAGTTTTCAACAAACCACATTTATTTTTAGAATGCTGGAAGGCAGAAATGTTGTAAAAAATAAAAGAAAACAGGGAAGCATTTTATATTCTGCTGAAATGTTTTGATTACATATATTAATATTTTCCACAAACATAAGTTATATGAATATTAATATAGCCATTATCTATTAATGTAACTGTTGTGGTTCTTCCCCTCCACAAAACTCACGTAGATCATCCATGCTGCATAGCGCTCTTTGAGGTTATACAGCACAGCAGGTTCATTGAGGTGGGTCATCATGGCCATGTCCTCAATCTTATCGAACTTCGGAGGATTCATGGGGTGGATGTCATCCTCTTTCACAGTGATGCTCTGCCATACCAAAATTTGCTTAGTCAGTAATTGCAATGATAAGACCATGATGCATCAGTTTGAAACTATTCATTCATCTTTCTGACTTATCACAGAGAGACGATAAAAACCGTACTCAACACAATTTAGCCTGTCACAAAATAGGTGCTCTTCTGCAAAATGATTTTTGAAAATTTCTAAAGGTACAACATGTAGTTTTGGACTTAAACATTTGAAAATAACAACAACAACAACAACAACAACAACAACAACAACAACAACAACAATAACAACACATCCACAGCAATCATATTAAAGGTATCCAGTGTAGTTTTTTGCCCACTGGTGGTGCTATAGTGCACACTAGAAAAACAGTTTTGTTTACATGACATGTTCTTCCAGCGCATGAGCACAGGAGCAACATATTACACACACCAATGTAAACACTGCAACTATTAACAAATATTACAAAATTAGGCTTTGTTAGGCTTTATTACACTAGTCAAAAAATACTTGGACCAGCAAAAGGATCAACAAAGAATGAGATGGAGAGAGCTGAGGGCTGTGATAAAAGTTTATGACGGATGCTGAGTTAGCTACTTTTCTCTGCAAGAGGTAAGCTAACGTTATGTTGAAATAGGTTGTAGATAGCTTAGCGTCATGAGAGTACCAATATACTGCTAGCATTACTCAGATAAACATTATTCACAGCCAACGCTACAGTTTGATTTATTCACAAGACTTACACGTTATATATCGTTAGTTCTAGAATTGGCAACAACTTTCTGGAGACAATATTGTGGTGACTGTTTGATATGCTTGCATTTCACTTTCTGTAAGTGGTTTACATGCTATTTTGCAGCCAACACATAGAAAGCCGATTTGCAGTCATGCACTCATGATGCCCTTGTGTGATGCTTTTGGTATGAAATAATACTGGCAGCTGAAGTCATGTGATTTGAAAGCAAAATGTTTAACTATAATTATTATTCTGGTCTTTTAACATTCCCATTCATTATTTTAATTACCAGCTACTTCGACATCAAATCATCAAACACTGGTGTAGCCTGAACACACTGAATCTGCTCAATTTAGGTACGCCAGTGCACCAGCATAAACAATATATGACTACTTAAGGAGAATTAGAGTCAAAAATGGAGCAGAGCCACCATAAGCTACATCTGTGTTGTGTTCACTCTGCCCATAAGACCTTATTTATCACTCAGCATTACAGCAGTGCATTTCCACTCTAAAGTTTAATGTGTTTCTAGCCTTGACTGATAGGGGACATACAACCCCACAGAGAGGGCTCCTCCCTGTGTTAACGGTGGAATATGTGACCAAGAGCATCCTCTGATGGGGTAGAGAAGTTACATATTGTACCTTTAATTGAATTTGCCTGAGTTTTCCATGACAAAGAAAAAACTTCTATAGAGTGCCAATCCTCCATTAAAATAGTATTGTAGAATTGTATGGACATTGTATGGATACTTTAAAGTCCAGGGCCATTACTCACCTTTCCATTCAGAGTTTCGACGGTGGCTTTGCCACCCTCTCTCTTCACAAGTTTCCCCTTGAGGTACATCTCAGCGGGCTCAGCCACATAGTAAGCTGTTTTGGCATCAAAGGGAAGGTTCTGGGCCTCAATCCTCTCCCTCTCTGGTTTCCGGAGGTAAATGGCCGCCGGGCCAAAACACTCCATCTCCGGGTCAATACTCATGATGGCTCTTTACTGCAAGGAATGGCGCATGACAGTGGTCATTCATTTTAAAAGCAGGGGTTGTGGCAGGTTTAAAGGGATAGGCAGAGGTAGAATAGATAATTACTTGTCAAATAATGACAAGTAACGGCACGACTATAGTCAAATGAGGTTTCCTAATGTCCAAACATAAGACTGGGTGTTGGAATACTAATATTTAGCCAAGGCCTGGCAAAATTATGGGTGTCTAGGGATTATATGTATATTATATGTATTACTATTTCAAACCATCTTTAATCTTTTGTTACGTTTCCAAGACAAATACATAGCTGTATTTACCTAGGAGGACACCAGGCAAGTGAAGTTTTTCTCTGGCAGGCTCTGTGCAGATTGCTGAAAAATGAAAAAAGATGTTAAGCTAACAAATGACAGTGACAATAAAGTGTTTTAACATTAGTTGAGGAAAAACAAAACTAACTAGAGTAGACCTTTAATCAAACTGGAAATTTATTTGAATTCATATAAATCTTATTATTTTTATTTAAATTTTATTATAATTGTTTTCTTTTTAAAAAGCAAAGTTAAGCTGTAACATTGCAATGCATCCTATATGAGTTTAACTCTAGTTTAATGAGGGTCAGTATATCTTAGCAAATAAGCAACTTACCTTTGCTGGGTGTCCTTCGTCAAAAGAGACTTCCTCTGCCTTTTATATAGCGTGATGGGGGCCCACTGCACATGTCTCGCTCTATTTGGTCATGATGCCTGGCATTGTGATTGTAGTTCTTAGGCTACCTCTAGTTGTCATATTAGCCTGCTTGGCTTATGTGATGCCTTCCATACTAGATCACAGACAGTCTTAGATATTGAATGGGTATAGTTTTGGCCTGATTTTTAGTAGTACTGTTCATATTCTTGGAATATCTCTGGATAATGGTGGTGTGTTTAGAAACTACTGGTTTTACAAAATCGCCGAAAATATATAGAAAATGAGATCTAAAAGCATTATTTTTCTAAATGATTGAGATGGAAACAGCTTTATGAGAAACATTTTACATAATTTTTTCCCCTCAATGAATGCTTACATATGCAAAAATACAGTATGCATCTGGTTGGTTTTGTTGTTGCTCAAGGTTAAGTCGGTGGTCACAGATCTACAGTCCAAAGATGTGACTAATGCATAATTTTAATGCTCTCTGGCACAACAGTAGATCCTTCCTGAGCTGTGGAGCAGGTTTGAAATGTCAGTGATATAATGTTGCAGAAGCCACACAAGTCATAGATTGTTATTAAGAAATAAAAAGACTGCCAGTGAGCTTTAAGAAAAGGAGGGATTGCCAAAGGATTGTTTATCACAACAGTGTCAAAGGCCTCGCCCACAAGAGCCTCTTGAGGGACACCCAAGGATGACTGAGACAATCTCCCAAATGTAGAGCCACTGAGTGATGGATTCCAATTCTGCCCCCTCAGGGTGGAGTTACCTTGAGTAATTTTGTCTTTTTCTGGTGGAATTTGTTTTTCTCCACATTGTTGTGAACATGGCATTCCATGTTATTTAGTTTGTTAAAAGTGCATTAAGTTGTATGTGATGAGATAGAGAGATGCTGTTGTCAAAGATGGCAAAAATGGGTGTAGCCAAATGGTTTTGCCAAGAATGTGGCACAGAGTCTGCTCAGTTTAAGTGTTTGGATAGACAGCCAGTAGACACTGTTTCCATTGGAAAGATGATACACTTATGGTAGTGGAGAAGAAGAAGAAATTCTAAAGCGGTTACCCACAAGATATAATGAGCTCCTGTCTTGAATTTAAAATGTGATACTTGATATCTGCTCTGGAACACTTCTTTCTTATTTGGGCAAAATTCAAATATAGCAGCAGGCTTGTTGGTGCTCAGCCAAATGCCACATGCTCAAGAGGCTTATTGTGTTTTTTGGGGGCTTTGATCTCCCTCTGTCAGTTTCTTCATTTGTCAAGCAGCAACAACTGTGCTCAGGATAACAAACCAAGGTGCGTCTCAAGTAACATTCCAGACTACTAGCTGCCCACAGAGACCATGGATGTTACATTTACAGTAACAGAAACATACATGCCTAACATTGTAAGTACATTTTAAGTGCATTTCATATATTGTCTTTAACATATTTCCTGAAGTGTAATCATGATTTCTTGCTGCCATGGAATTATAACTTTTTGAAGATAAATCTCCACAAATGAGTGGTTTTGTGCACCTGTGTGTTTCAGCTGTGTTAGGTGTAGTAGATACTGGTTTTCTATGTACTGGTATTTAGAGCCCTTTTTATGTTTGAATGTATGCTGCAGTTTGGCAGTTGTTCAAACGATTGGGACTTGTGCTTAATATGGTTCACAATGGAAAAATTAAACATTTAACTGATGCTATTGCTTGTTAAACTTTGCATTAACTATGTTTTTGGTTTGGAATACAGAAAGACAGTTATGTCGCGTTATCCTTCAGCCTAAGCCTCTAAAGCCTCTTGAGAATGTGACCTCATTCATATTGTTATTAGAAGTTCTTCAGAGAGCTGTACTAAAAGCTTTAGTCATATCTCATAAGACTGTGCATTGTAGTATTGTCTAACAATCTTGCATATTATGTTCATATCCTGCTCTAATAGCTGGTGACTGTAAGTGAGATTAGTTTGATGAGGTCAGAGTTTTTATTGTTGGGTGAAACAATGCCAATTAAAATTAGGGCTAAGTGTTTCCTAACAGCTGTTTGTCTCTCTTGCTGTTGAACTCTTGAGGGATGGGTTAGGGTTTGAGGAGGTGGGAGGTGGAGCAGGATGACGATGGATCTGTCTCCATCGTTATTTGCCCATTTGGTCGCCACCTGTTGAGCTCCTGTCTGGCCAGGAAGGGGCCCTCTCTCTCTGTGGTTCCCAAGATTTCTTCGCTTTTTCTTTTTCTTTTACTTTTGAGTTTTTTGGGGGAGGATTTTTTTGCTCGCTATGACAGTTTCAGTCAGGGTTTGTAGACCTGTTTTGTTTGTTGTAAACTTGTGGACCTGTAAAGCCCTTTGAGACTGTGAACAGTGATTTTGGGCTCTAAATAAACTTGAACTTGAATTAGTGCATCAGTGCATATGCATGATGTTTTTGAAACTGCTGGCTGTTCTGATGAAATATTTGGGTATGATGTGTCTTGCCATTGAGGAAATTAGGCCTAACATTCTTGAAATTTAAACTGATTGTATGTTATTATTATTTAATTCCTAGTAACACTATTAACCACTCTCTATAAAAATTTTACTTTGAACAAACACCTGCATAGCCTACTGTGAGTAAGGTTGCTTAGGGTGCTGTAGCGCCTGGTGGCTGTTTGATGGCATGCTGTCCTTGAGTCAGACTCAGGGTTAAGGTTGGGCAGAGCTGGCTTTGGGTGTGCCAAAATGTCTCTTGAGGCTGTGTTATATGGAGGGCCAAAAAACTCAGTATCAAAATGCAATTGCTAAATGTTTTTTTTCCCACTGCTGCCCTAGGAATAATCATGCCACAATAAAATGTTAATGTGAATAGTAAATCTTAAAAAGCAAAATTTTAAATAAAAAAAAATGAAGAGGAAGGGAAATCTGACGTTTCAAATAAGTTGAAAGAAATTAGAACCTACTAACGCCCCATTTTGTTTTTCGTATTACTCTGTGACTTTTTTTTCTGTGTGAGCTGCATGTAAATGAGGAGGTGTGTCCCTCCTGTCAAAGCTATGGAGAGTGGGTGTTGAAAGTGAAGAGTGTGGTGGCACCCTATAGCCATACTGTTTCTCAAGGGTGCAAAGAGCTGCTAAAGTAATATGTTTCCTCTTCATCATCCTAAACCTAACATTGTAAGAGTCTGGCCCCTTCACTAAAGTATTACAGGAATATTTCTTGTTGATGCAAGTCTAGAAATATGAATACCCAACATGCATTCATTCAGTCATTCATTGTCTTTACTTGCTTACTTCTATTCATCGGGGCTGGGATCTATCCCAGCATGCACTACAGAAGGCAGAGAAAAACCATAGACAAGTCACCAGTCCATCACACCCATTCTACTGTATCTGGTGAGTTGGCTGGCACACATATGTTGGTATAGTTATATATTCCCTCCCTCTACTGATGATCATGAGGGCTGAAGCCTATCCCAGCATGCACTGGGCAGAAGGCGAGGAATCACCCTAGACAGATCTGTCCGTCTGAATTAGCCCATCACAGAGCTAACACAGAGAGACAACCACAGTCACATTCACACTTTTGGGCAATTCTGAAGTTTACCTGACCTGCATGTCTTTGGGCTGTAGGGGAAACTGGAGCACCCAAAAGGAAATCCACACAAACACAAAGAGAACATGCAAGCTCCATTGAGAATGGAGTTTTGAATGAGTTTTGAATGCAGGACCCTCATTAATGATTTATTCTTCCACCAAAAATTGTGGGTGAAGAATAAAGTGAAACGACTCAAGGCATAAAAAACAGGTGTACGGTTGAAATTTTAGGGTATTTCTTAGGCAGCAGAGATAACTTCACTGCTCATGAACAGATATTCTTTCAAACACCATTATTGTAAAGCTTTTTAGTAAATCTCATGTAGATATTCTGACACTAGTTATAAAATATCACTTGTATAAGATGAATTCACACGTTTTTAGTACCTAAAATTTAATCTAAAGAATGAAGCACCCTATTAGGCCCTAACACAACTTTCATTAATATTGTTACTTCTCTCCTTGTTTTTATATGAACCTCCAGTATTTTGTGTCAGTGAGGACCTTGTAGGGGGTTTGAAAGGATATGGGCTCAAAGCGGAGTAGGGTTGTAAGGAGGGAACCTTCTCAGGCTGTACAGTAGTTGGTCCACTGATGTGTATGTTAAAAGGTTGACCAAATTAATTAATTCTTTTAATTTTTAAGTCATTATGTTTGTTCTCATAATGACCAGAAACATGTGAGCAGTTTGAATTGTTTGATAAAGGGTTGCTGAGAGTCAAATTCTTTTATTTATTTCCATTTAGTTATTAATGCATTGTATGTGTTCCCGGTTTTACACTGTGGTCTACAATAAATAAATAAATAAAAATAAAAATAAAAAACAACTAACAATGGTATTTCTCAAATATTATCCTTCAGCACACACAAGAGGAAAGAAGACATACAAAGAAGAAAGGAGACCGGAGTGAGAGGGAAGTTCAGCTGACCAGTGCCAACTGCTGTAGACATCAAAGAAAAGCTTCAGGGATTGCTGAAGGTACAAAAATAACAGATACTTGAAATTACTATAAAAACACATCTCATTCAATTTGGCTGAGGAACAAATGCTTTTGTTCTGTTAACTGTGGATTGACCCAGTTTAAATCCAAGGAGAGGCAAGACTCTGATGTTAGCTGACACCAAGGGTGCAAAACAGCTGAACAATAGTCAGTAAGAATTTATAGTCTACTGCATCACCAGGTATCATCGAAGCCAGGCTGTACATTTGTTTAGGTTCAGGGTGAAGCAGGTAATGCAGGGAAAATACTGCCACTGAGAAAATCATGCTTGTCTGTGTTACATGTATGTATTTATTTTTTTTTTAACTCAGCTGAATAAATAAAAATAAAAAAGTGTAATTTTCAGCATCTTTAATGGCCATTTTATAATTCTGTGCTAAAGTTCTTCTGCTACACGACAGCTAGCTTACATGCACCTCACCAAAAATGTAACTGCGTGGTGCGTGCAGTTACATTTGGTTGGCGGCTGGCATGAACAGCTCTGACCACAGAAGAAGAGGAGCTTTGTGTTAGCAAGGACAGTAGTATATTTGCTGTTGCGGTATAGTGCAGCAGTAAAGTTTTATCACAGGGAGCTTACCTGTGATTGCAGCATCTCTTGAGCATCAAAGATGACAGCTGACAATTTCACCATCAAATGGGCGCGACCGGCTCTACAGAACTTGTGAGGGCAGGAGATTGAGTGGATTCACGGTGATTCAAGTTGAACGTAAAGACGAAACTTTGCTGGAAATCGCTTAGTGATCCTTTAAAACTTAAGCTGTGCCCCACTAAAACTTATGCTCCACTCAAAATGGTTATTTAATGTGATGCATTATATATTAGAGTCAAGCTAACACCATCTAAACCCCATCTAAAATTGATTGATGAGCCCTGATGCTTCTTCGTCAAACTTGTTAGACACACATTCATCTTGGCGTTAAGAGGCTTTCATTCCATGTGCAATACTGTATCTGTAAGTACTGAGTAAATTACATGGACTTCAAATGCTAACACACTGAAGAGGAAGCAATGCATGTCAATTGGCAAGGACTGATGTTCCTTCCCACTTTGAAAGATCACTTGATGCAAAAGGCACTCACACTCAAAGGCCAAGAAGCCTCGGCACGCTCAGTACCTTTCTAATATCAACAAATCCCATAATAACAACAGAGCCATGACTGGAAATAACCCGCCCTATAATGAACCTTTATGGGAAAATGTCATATTTTCAAACTTTTGCAATTAAAAAAGAGAGTGTCATCCTATCAACAACATTCAAACAATGTGTATGCTATTTTTTTCCTTTTTTAAATCTTAATTCATATCTCACATTATACCACACAATGAAAATGTTTCATGAGCTTTGGGAGCTGAAAGAAGACTGTACAAGGTCAAAAACATAAAGGCAACAATGGGAAAATAAGACAATACCTTTTTCAATTGTTACCCAAAACAGACTCGTGGCATTTGGAAGGTTACTGTAGGATGCTGGCTGGTTCCATATTTTCCATGATTCAACACACTCATACACAAGAAATGATGCAATCCATGAATAAACGCCTTTGCATCGCCCTTATAAACCACTGAAATTTTACAGTCAGCAAAACAACAAACCTCTATTATCAAAGTTTCTAACATGGACGATAACATACAGGTGTTCACAAAGTCTTATGATTAAGCACATTTCTAGATTTGTTTGAAGTAGTTTACTTACCTCATCTTGGTGTTTTCAGTATTACAAACACCATTTCCATTTCAGTCTCAACTCAGGAAAACAACAAAGAAGAGCATCACCTCCAGCCTCTCTCACTCCCTTTCCCTCCCTCACTAATTTGAATTCTCTCCCTCATACATGCAGAGCACAGACCACATGGAAACACAAACACACACACACACACACACACACACGCTTGTTTGTCTATGTTTGTCTGTGTGTGTGTGTGCATGTGCATGTGTGTGTATGAGTGGGAGGTTGTTTGTGTTCAGGCAGCCAGAAGACCTATGACCACGTCCACCAGCACTGTCAACAATCTAATGTTTTGCCAGTTGAAACAGCCCACAGCTGGCTCATGTGTTGTGTGCAGCACTTGATAGACAACTTTTTAGTTGATGGTTGGTTTTATTTTCCTCTCAATCATACTGCCAGTGCAGTTAAGAGTCTATAAGCCAGGCAATTCAGAAAATAGAGATTTTAGAGACAGTGAATCATACAGTTTACTTGTCTGATGTGAACAGGTCACAGTCATACAGTGTTTAACATATTCTGTATCATTTCCATCCTGTTGATTGCACCACATGCTGGCCTTCACAGCGCTTCCCATACAACTCAAGGCTATCCTACACAGTCAAGATAGTATGTAAATGTATTAAATCTTAAAGTGTTCATTGCCTTTTCTTTTGGTTTCTATATTAGCCTTATCTGTGCACTATGGATGGCTCACCATCTTAACCCAATGGCCAAGTTTTATTTACCTTACACATACAAAATTATAAACTGAGCATAAATTGAATACAATGAATATGAGAAGCTACAAAACATGCTCATCAGACAATTTCTGTTCTGAGATTATGTGTAACCATGGGTAACCACCATGGCAGCAGCCACACTAAAATCAAAATCCTAAATGCCATAAACAGAGTTAAATATCTCATTTGGAAGGCACTTATACCCAAAGTGACAAGCATCCCTTACAAGCATTTGCAGCATCAGAGGCCTCCACTCGAACCAAACACTATGCAGTGCTAGTGCCATGCACTTCCTATTGAGTTACAAAGAAATGCAAAAAAAAAAATAAATCAGCACACCTCTACAGATATTTACTTACCAAGTAAAGAAACAGAACTTAACTAAACTGAACTAGATGAGCTTGTCACAATAAGGAGAGTCTGAACTAGAAATAAACAGTTATACAGTCTGGAATTGGAGATGCTTAGTAACAAGATGCTAAAAAACATCTGACATGTAATTAACTGAAGAGCCCAATGCATTTGTCAACAATTGCAATAGTAAGAGCTTGGGAATGAGTGAGCTGGACGCTATATTTGTTTTAAGTCCTAATAAGACTGCAAAGAAAAGTCAGACATATTGAATATCACCTTTTATTGCAACTTAATCACACCACAAGAGAATACTTTAAACACACCATCTTAAGTGTCGTCTTTCTTCTGGAAGGAGAGAAAGCACAAGAGCATAATGGACCATAATGGACTCTTAAATTAGCTTCCACTGAACACTTGCCCCAGAGCTCAAGAGATACTTCAAACAATGTCTGTTCTCAGGTTCAGTTTGATGCTGTGTCATTGCTTTCATGTTTGCATGCACATGAAGCGTCTAAACATGTAAAAAAAAAAATAAAAAATTAATAAATCAATTTTTTTTTTGGGATTACATACATGTTTTAAGCGATGCTTTGGTATCCATTATTACACCTGGCAAAACTTACTGTCTTGCACAAGGCAAGACAGTAAGATAATCGAACGCGTTCACTAGCGTCTTCGTAACGTTCCACCCATGCTCAGGTTTTAGGCAGAAAGTTTTAATGTGTGTCTAGGGTTTCATTCAAACTTTGTTTTCATTACACAGTATGAAGTGAGGCCAGTACTGATGATGAGATGAGACAGACATCCATGGCCAAAAGTTCATCTAAGATAAGCTCAATGGCCTTAACAGGAGGGCCACTCCTGCTGGGTGGCCGGACACGTCTCTATAAAAGAAGAAGTCCTAGGCTGCACAGAAGCTTTGGACTGACAGGCTACCAACAAAGGTGAGACAGCTATCATACTTTTTCAGTGGTCATTAACTTTTAGTTGATCACCAATTAAATATCATTTCTTTATCAAGCTGAAAAGAAAGCACTTAATTGAAATGAACATGTTAGCCTTAATATGGTTTGCTAGTTGTTGCATTACTTAAATAAATTCTTTTTTCCTTTCAAGTATCAACACAACAACTGCATCACTTGGCATCAGAAAAGGTAAAAAACATGCTTGCGACTGCTTATGTGACATAACAGTTACACCAGTGAATCTGGATATCCAGACAATGGAGCACAAGTATTTAATTTGATTATGTTTTACTTTGTTAATTCTGTTTTTGCAAGAAGTCAGCCATTTGTTATTGCGGTTTTCCTCTTAAAGACAGCATCACAGAGCTGTAATTTTGTACCCTAAAGATTAATCTAATCTAGAATGGGGAATTAACTTCCCTTGAATAAATATTTTGACATTTTAATGTACCTGAAACAGAGGCACGATGAGTGTCGATCCAGAGATGGAGTGTTTTGGCCCGGCGGCCATTTACCTCCGGAAACCTGAGAGGGAGAGGATTGAGGCTCAGAACACCCCATTTGATGCCAAGACAGCTTACTATGTGGCTGAGCCCGCTGAGATGTACGTCAAGGGGAAACTTGTGAAGAGAGAGGGTGGTAAAGCCACTGTTGAGACTCAAACTGGGAAGGTACATGGATGTCTATTAATGAAAGAAAGAGTGTCTCTTGTATTATATGCACTGCATAAATTACTAAAATAACTATCCCCAGCCTTTTTTGGTTATGGTTCCACATGCTGTTATAACTAACTTATTGCTGTCTTTGTGCAGACGCTCACTGTGAAAGAGGATGACATCCACCCCATGAATCCCCCTAAGTTCGATAAGATTGAGGACATGGCCATGTTGACCCACCTCAATGAACCTGCTGTGCTGTATAACCTCAAAGAGCGCTATGCAGCATGGATGATCTACGTGAGTCCAATTCAAACTATAGATGCAACTTTATTCTATACTTTGAAATTAAAAAGATTAACATTTAATCATATATTCTCCTCTCCAAACAGACCTACTCTGGGCTGTTCTGCGTCACTGTGAACCCCTATAAGTGGCTCCCAGTGTATGATGCTCAGGTTGTAACAGCATACAGAGGCAAAAAGAGGATTGAGGCTCCACCACACATCTTCTCTATCTCTGATAACGCCTATCAGTTCATGCTCACAGGTGGATAACATATATTGAGACACTTTTACTACTATAGTACTGAAAGCACAGTGCAATGATGCTGAGGTTGATAAATGAGAATATGTTTTCACATGTTCATAATTCATCAACAGATCGGGAGAACCAGTCCATCCTTATTACGTAAGTATATTCTGAAGAGAGCTGATTTGGGCTGATAAGAGTTTGTCTGATTTAAACCAATGCATGTGTCCTAAAATGTTCTGTTTTCCAGTGGAGAATCCGGTGCAGGGAAGACTGTCAACACCAAACGTGTCATCCAGTACTTTGCGACAATCGCAGTGGCTGGAGGAAAGAAAGAGAAAGAGCATGTGCCTGGAAAAATGCAGGTAAATGTGTCACATATATGTATATGTACAAATACAAAAACATATAGTGATAACATAATTTCAGAATACAAACATGTCATGTACAATCTTTAGGGGTCACTGGAGGATCAGATTATTGCGGCCAATCCACTGCTTGAGGCTTATGGTAATGCCAAGACCGTGAGGAACGACAACTCGTCCCGCTTTGTAAGCTTTGCTTCAAAAATTCCTGCTGCTTGAAAACATTTTATATTTTCACAATGTCAGGTAGTCCACCATCTTCGGTATTATATGTTTATCTTTACACCACAGTATGTAGAGCCGTATTGAAAATGAAGAGACTGACATAAAGAAGGTCACTACAGTAATAGGTTGCATGTATAGTGCTTAGTAATTTGCTAGTGAAAAAAAGGTCATGCACAATACTAGGAAATGGTATTGCTTTACTGCCTTTGTTTCAGCATTACGCAGAGGGAGAAAATAATGTACATGCAAGTACATACCGCAAATGCCCCCAGTATGCCCCCATAATGACTATTGAATCTTCCTCAGGGTAAATTCATCAGAATCCATTTTGGAACAACTGGAAAGCTGGCTTCAGCTGATATTGAAACATGTAAGATTCCAGCAAACCTTTATCCAGAAGAATTTTATTTGTGGACATACTGTAAGCCAACTCAATGATTTGTTTGTAGATCTGCTGGAGAAGTCGAGAGTGACGTTCCAGCTGTCTGCTGAGAGAAGTTATCACATCTTCTACCAGCTCATGACAGGACACAAGCCTGAACTTCTAGGTGAGAGAGTTACCAAAAATAAGATCAAATCTATGCTACAGTTGGATCCATACTGTATGTTTCATTGCCATTAATATCTTTCAGATGCTCTTCTGATCACTACAAACCCTTATGACTATCCCATGATCAGTCAGGGTGAAATTACAGTCAAGAGTATCAATGATGTTGAGGAATTTGTTGCTACTGATGTAAGTAGATGCTCTCTAACATTATGAACATTAAACATAAAATTACATTTTAATAGTATTCACTTTGGGGCTTCTCAAAAATCAGCGTAATAGTTAATGACATACAGATTAACATACGGACTTAATTCTAAACCCTTGTCTTTTGTTACAAAGTGTCAGTTTATTGTGAGACAGAAAGTAAGTAGTGATTTTTGTTCTTTATTATACAGACTGCAATTGACATCCTGGGCTTCAGTGCAGAGGAGAAGATAGGCATCTACAAGCTCACAGGAGCTGTGATGCATCATGGCAACATGAAGTTCAAGCAGAAACAACGTGAAGAGCAGGCTGAGCCTGATGGCACTGAGGGTACACTAGATACTAGATTTTAATGTCTTATATTTATTTTGACTGTGTAGCCAATTTACCAATACTGAAATACAGTAATGTTTCTCTTCCACTGTATCAAGTAGAGTCCAGAATACCCAGCAAAAGCAATGAGAGCTATAGCTACTGTATTTCCACAGAAATAATTATAAATTTTTGTACCTTTAAAAATCACAATACATTACTGCTTATCACCTTTTGTAACATCCAAACGTAATCACAAAGTGATTTGGTTGAATTCTTGGTTTCTGTTTTCATCAGAGGCTGATAAAATCGCATACCTCATGGGCCTAAACTCTGCTGATATGCTCAAGGCTTTATGTTATCCTAGAGTTAAGGTCGGCAATGAAATGGTAACCAAAGGTCAAACTGTGCCACAGGTAATTGACATAAAATGTTTATGAATGAAAATAAACCAATAACTGAATATAAAAAATACTTTCAGTGTTACAACCACAAAAAAATTCTACTCTTTGACCCTAGGTGCATAATGCAACCATGGCTCTCTCCAAGTCTGCCTATGAGAAAATGTTCTTGTGGATGGTCTTAAGAATCAATGAGATGCTGGATACTAAGCAGCCCAGAAGCTTTTTCATCGGTGTGCTGGACATTGCTGGGTTTGAAATCTTTGATGTAAGTAAAAAACAAAGTTATGAAGTTCATCCAGCGTGAGCAAGCACAAACATTTGCATTGTGTCTTCTTTTCTTACCCCAAGTTCAACAGCTTGGAGCAGCTTTGCATCAACTTCACCAATGAGAAACTGCAACAGTTCTTCAACCACCACATGTTTGTCCTGGAACAAGAAGAGTACAAGAAAGAGGGGATTGAATGGGAGTTCATTGACTTTGGTATGGATCTGGCTGCCTGCATTGAGCTTATTGAGAAGGTAAGAGAGAGAGAGATCAATTACAGCAGAATTAATAATTATCTACACCTAAAGTACATCAATAAAGAAGTTCATTTTGTGTTATCATTAACAGCCAATGGGCATCTTCTCCATCCTTGAAGAGGAGTGCATGTTCCCCAAGGCAACAGACATGACTTTCAAGAACAAACTTTATGACCAGCATCTTGGTAAAACCAAGTCCTTTGAGAAACCTAAACCTGCAAAGGGCAAGGCCGAGGCCCACTTTTCCCTGGTGCACTATGCTGGTACTGTAGACTACAATGTCACAGGCTGGCTGGATAAGAACAAGGATCCCCTGAACGATTCTGTTGTTCAGCTCTACCAGAAGTCTTCAATGAAGCTGCTGGCCATGCTATTTGCATCTCACTCTGCAGGAGAAGGTACTAGTTTTCTGTAATGAGTGCTGAGCTACATGTAAGAGGGAAGAGAATGTAATGTATGTGGTTATTTTAGTAAAACTACAGCAGTATTTTATAACACACTATCCCCTATTTTGTTTAGCAACATACTGAACTTCTGTACACAGAGCATACATGAAAATAATACATTTTCACATTCACAAAATAAAGGCAGTTGAAGGCAGTTACATAAAATATAACTGTAAATGCATTTTGCAGATGCAGCAAAAGGTGGAAAGAAGGGTGGAGGTGGAAAGAAGAAGGGCGGCTCATTTCAGACAGTGTCAGCTCTCTTCAGGGTAATTTTTATTGTATCCTACTTCTTCTGATCACTTGTAAATATTCTAAACACTTGCAAACACTGTATCAGTAGTGTTTCTGCATCACTCTGTCAGCATTGTGTTTGTAATTGGTGGCCAGATTTTCTCTAAGGTAATGCACTCTGCTCTGAAGGAAGGTGGGTATTGATAGGGAGAGCATTCAGTCTAGATTGTCCAAGCTGAATTTCCCATGACAGCACAGGAGGGGAACAAAAAGATCAATTTCTCTTTTCAGGATCAATAGAGTATCACAAAAAATGCGTAAACACAGATTTGAATCTGCATAAACACAGTTTTCTTGTTTTGCATTTCATTGTTTGCATGTGTTGAGATGTCTTGAGTTCACATAAAAAATAGGCACTTGTAGGAGTCATCACTGACTAAGAAGAGTTCATTTTTCATTGGTGACGGTTTTCCCCACCCCGTATACTTTAGCCCCTCCCCTTTCATAACTCATAAGCTGTTTGTCGAAGACACCTGTGGGAGGCATCATTGGACTTAGCAGAGGGTACTTCTTCAGTGGTATAGATTAGCCCCACCATCTCGTTATTTTGGTCCTTCAGTTCATCAGGCCACAAAAATCTATCTGTTTATTGGTGCACAAAGCTGTGCCCACCCTATAGCAACTGCAGCTTTCTACCTATGAGGCTGAAATTTGCCATGGAGGTCAAGTGTGTGTAGGAGGTTATGTGTGTGTGTGTGTGTGTGTGTGTGTGTGTGTGTGTGAATACATGGATGCATGTGCGTACATGGTCGCAGCTATTGCAAATTTCTGTTTTATTTTTTAATAACATTCCTCCTTTATTTAGGCCAAAGTGGCACATGTGCATAACAGGCATAATGTTATGGATATGAATATGCTGTGGGAATGCCTGGTCCAGCTAAGAACCATGGATATTTATGAAAATATGATGATCCTAACAAAAAATAAGTACCGTATGCCTATTTGATACATCACATGAATTTCTCTGGCAGTTTTGCAATAGCAAATTTAGGAGAAAATTACGAAATGGTGCATGCATTAGGCCTGAGGACATTCTAAAGTAGAGTATATGAAAAATAGATAATATTATTACGATGAAATGTTTGAGATGCTGAGCTCTGATGTATCAACCATAATGGAAGTTATAAATATTTTATTTTTACCCCTAACAGGAAAACTTGGGCAAGCTGATGACCAACTTAAGGAGCACTCATCCACATTTTGTGCGGTGTTTGATTCCCAATGAAACGAAAACACCAGGTATGTGATAAAGAACAAAATAAATTCTATTCTTTCTATACAACTGATATAAGTAGTTTAATTAGCACTCAAGGGTCACATTCTTCATGTAAATTCGTGTAATGGAGGATTTATGCAAGACCTTCAGCTTCTATCTTTTTTTTTATTGTTTAAGGTCTTATGGAGAACTTCCTGGTCATCCACCAGCTGAGGTGTAACGGTGTGCTGGAAGGCATCAGAATCTGCAGAAAGGGCTTCCCCAGCAGAATCCTCTATGGTGACTTCAAGCAGAGGTAGCTTTTACTGTCCACATATCAACATATATATTAAAGTAATTAACCTTGCTTCATAATGATCTGATTGAAGTAAAGTCTATCCCTTTTATAATCCTTAGATACAAAGTATTGAATGCTAGTGTCATCCCTGAGGGACAGTTCATTGACAACAAGAAAGCCTCAGAGAAACTGCTGGGGTCAATAGATGTGGACAAAACACAGTACAAGTTTGGCCACACCAAGGTAAAGCAACGCTCTAAATTAAAATCACAAAATAAAAATGTAATGACTGTGTTTGCCAATACAGAAACAAATGTGTTGATTAAGTCAATATCTTCAAATCTATAAACAGGTGTTCTTCAAGGCTGGTCTGTTGGGCATGCTGGAGGAGATGAGAGATGAGAAGTTGGTTGAGCTGGTGACCATGACACAGGCTCTCTGCAGAGGCTTCCTCATGAGAACAGAATTTGTAAAGATGATGGAGAGACGGTAACTTTGCTTTTTTGTAAACTATAAATAGACTGTGTGTCACAAAAAAATGGAACTCTGCCAATCTGCTGTTGGATATTTATTATTTATTATATTTATTTATTTTTAAAAAATCTACTGCAGGCACAGGATGACATAATCTGATAAATAACCAAAAAAATTACATATTACTGATTTCATTAATAGGCAAAACGTGTTAAAGAGCATGGCTGATATAAGACTGTCCCTGTATGGATTGATCAGTCTCTCCTAATATTGGGAGTGAGAGCACAGCCATTTCAGTGCTGGCCTTGGTTAATGTACAGCTCACATTAGTCCTTCAACTGATTTTTATGGTACTTAAACACATTTCAGTGTTCACATTTCATATAAATTTGGGCTCAGTGGCTGACTTGACAATTTGATGTTCAGAGCAAACATGAAGTATGGTTGCAATAGGATGATAAGTTGAATGCTTTCCATGCACATGGCCTGGACATCGAGGCAGTTACTGCCAAAAAATCTATGCCACGCAAAGCCACAGTGAAAATAAATCAGGCCATAGCAGAAACTGTATGAAGTACTATTCAATGGCAAACTTGAAAAAACAATATTGTGCATAATCCCAACAACATATTGGGAAGTTTTGTAGAAATCATTGAAAATAAGTTATTTCCCTGCTAATGTTGGAGAACTTCAATTACTTTTCCCTCAAGACAAGTCAAACTTTTGATCGTTTTCATCATAAAACTTAACTGTGTTTATGACATGTCATCCTTTATCTATTTAAAAATTAGAAAACAAATTTGCACTTATTCTAAATAAGGCCAAGGTAAAGGTAGTAACACTAGAATAAAATTAGTTCTTTTTGCTGTAAACTTATGAAGTATGCATTCCTGATTAACAATATATGAACATCAAACTATATGAATCTAGAACAACTACAAAAACTAAAAAACAAAATTAAACTAGTAGCTACTGAATGAGTGTTTTTGGTTGCATATACAATATATTGTATAGGATGAAAAAAGTCAGGTTGTTAAACAGCACATACCTCATCCTTAGCATAACTGAAGTTCGTGTCACAACAACACTGTCAAAGTTTTGATATCCTCCTTTGAAGTCATTGGACAAGCTCAACTGCAGCCTGTCGAAAAGTAGTGCATGGTTGATTTTGTTGTGCACTGTTTTTGTACAGTAGAGAATACAGTTACTGGATGATTGATTCATTGTCATGGCCCTGGGGTAGTGTAAAGGGTTATGTAGGGCAACATTAGAGTGGCTGCCGAATTTCTTATGCAGTTTTATGGGAAAGTTTCTCTGAAGAAACACACTACCGCAGCACTGTAGTACTGGTGAGAGTGCAGTGTACGCCCAACATCCTAATGAGCTCCAGGGAGACTCAGGACTCTGCATTTCCAGCTTTGCAGGGTATCCTACTGGAACGTATCAGTAGTTTGGTTTATTGAGTAAAATCTTCAAAAGGCTATTGTATGTAAGGCATCTTAATTCTTGTGTTGTGTTCATATACCTGAAGTTAGAGAGAGCTACCACAAAAAGAAATATATATATATATATATATATATATATATATGTATATATATATGTATGTATATACACACACAGACACAGACGCAGGGCTACACAGACAATTT
>OMKZ01018421.1:0-21344 GCA_900302535.1 Neoniphon sammara | reverse complement strand
TATCAAGGTCCTCCATGGATGAAGTTCATTCAGATGCATTTTGGTGGTGAATTTATACTTGAATGGCTGATGAGTGACAAGGTCTCGAGAATTACTTAGAAATAGCCATCACGTCATCCTCCTGTGACTGAGGGAAAAAGTAATTTTTAGAATGTTACTCTTTGTCCTCTTGATCAGATCAGACAGCACCCACCCTTCTCGTTTTCCAGCAGAAATGCCACTGCCGCTCCTTCGCTCACCCTTAGCCCTCCTTTTCCCTCCATGGGACCCGTGCTTTTCACACTTCCCTAAACTTTACAGAAATAATTCATAGTGAAATATGAAATATTGAACAGCACAAGTGAGAATGTTATAGAGGTCATCTTTTGGTGCAGTGGACAAGAGAGATGGAACAGGACTTGTGGATTAAGGAGAGAGCAAGAATCTTAAACTGAAAGTTAGGGGCTGCGTATTCACATCACTTAGCTTTAATGAGGCTGTTATCATGCACAGCTGCACGAGCCCAAGGTACGCCACAGATTATATGCATTTCCTTATCATCATTTATCGCCAATGCTATCTCAAGCAGAGATACAGTTTATATTTATATATCTGGAATCCAGCTGATGCTCTTATCTTTAACAATTTACAAAGGGTGCGCAGGTTCAGTATTTAGCTCAAGGACACTTTGACGGGACACAAAATTACGGGCCCGTCTCGCTAATAACCACGCCTTTCTGCAGAGACACGGCATGTTTTATATGTTCCAGGAAGCTTTCATGCTACCAGAGCCTTGAACCTCTGCAAGACGGCTTTGGCTCTTGGGAAAAAAGTTGTTTACATCGTCGCTATAGAGCATTGTGTTGTTACTGTCTCCAACTGATTCCCCGTGTGTTGTCATTCTGTGGGTGCAATGTCCTTTTGATAGAGACAGGCAGGAGCAGCTTCCTGCATGAACTGTTCACTGACAGGTAGAAGGTGCTGAGCGAACCAAACAGTGACTACATTATCCTCGCTTCGCTGCACCGCTTTCTCTCTGCTCTTCTTTCTCTTTGCCCTCTCCCTCTCTCTTTTCCTTTCTCCGACTGTCTTTCTCTTTCCGTGGACGCTTAAATCACTGTGTCCCAACTGAAGTGACAGGTGTCAGAAGGGCTCCTCTCATATTGACTAAAGACTCTGACCTTGCCAAAGAGTCAGCTCCTGTCGTATTCATCACGGCATCGCTCTACTCTGCTACCGAGTCTGAAAAAGGAAGCTGGAGTCATTACAATTGAAATGACAATCAATGCAGCCATTAAATTGTACAGGTTAAAAAAATCCTAAAAGGTTTAAAAGACTTTAAACAGTGTTATCTTTTCAGTTTTAATGAATTTAACTCACTCTAAGGTGTAATACGGTACAGTCATTTGTAACAAAAGGCCATCACACATTTCTAACTGCCAGGTAGTGTAACTTTATCTCTCACTAAAAGGTCTCATAAAGCTTTAAAAATGTAAAAATTTAAAAATAAAATCCACCCTATTGACCCTATGCAGTCTGCCCTTTTCCACTATTGTCCTTTTACTTGCTGGACTTCATGGCAGAGATACTAGCCAGCGTGGATGATCCCAAAACAAATTAACACTGCATCTATGGACAAAACTGAATACTTCACTCATTGTCCTTGTAATAAAGTTAGCTGTGAAGAGAAAAGAAAACAAGTGGCTTGCATTTTGGAAGTTGTTAGACACTGTGTCAGACGTGGGAAGACAAAAGCAGCAAGATGGTAGCGTATGTGTTGCTGTTGAGGCATTTTTTGTTTGGTAATATAAATTATTATTCATGTGGATAAGTGAACAAACATAGATAACATGATATCACACAGAGATATTTTCACTGTTTCATTTTTACCCAATTTTTTCTCATATTTTGATCTTCTCATTAACTATATTTGTTACAAACAGTAAGACAAAAATCTCACCATCACTGTTTGTTGCCGGCAAAATACACTGCAGTGAAAAGTGCAGTGTCTGTAGATACCTTCTTGGCATCATCACTGAAAACACTGCTAAGCCGACTGCTTCTCATTTGTCTGTGATTTGGATGATTCAGTATATTAAAATATTATTTGATTTGGACAAAATAATTTCTAGGTCATGTTTAAGATTTTGGCAAACTACAAAGAGCAGCGTGAGATCCAGATCTTTATATTAATAGGAAGCAGAAAACAACTTGGCACATGCGTGGGCCTTGTGCCATAATTAGGTCATTAATAATTAATTTTCCAGATTTGATTTGATTTGCTCTCTTTGCTAGACTCACCCTTTTGCAGTGAAATTCAACCGCCGTACAAGGAAATTTACATCATAGAAGAGGCAGAGATTCCAATTTCTTCACTGACAGTAGCCTCAACAGTCCAAACTGCAATTTAGATGCAAAATGTGATGTGTTTTTAGAAAGGGCTGCAACTCTTGCTGTATCTCGACTTGAAAAACTAATTCACTTGCCCTTCCTATCACTGTGGCTCTCACCATTGTTGCTACTCTGCCCACCTATAAAACCAACAGCTGAATGGAACAAGTGCAGGCAAGTTATCTCAGGGGAATGTGAAAAGACACTGTGGGAAATGTAGGAAAAAGGTAGCTTACTACAACACTTCATCACAAAATAACTCCTGGAACGCACTGAGCATCAGTGATGATATATAACAGTGTATCCAGGGGTGGAATTTTCCATTAAGGTGTAAAGGCAGTTGCAGGAAAAAAGCCTTTGTGGGGGGAAAAAAAAAATCACACAAGTCTTACCTGGAATCAAGCAATTCCACATGTGAGACAAGCTCCCAGTGCTGCAAAAACCACAATGTATTCGGCTGCCGGAGTTTACAGCACTGACAGGATTGGATTCTCTGATGAAAGAGTGGGGGTGGGGAACGGGAAAGTAAATGATGGCGGATGGAGAAAATTCTGGTGAATGAGAGAGATGCTACTGTGGGTTGACATATGCTGTCTAATGTTGGTTCACTCAAGGGAGGCTTTGGGTTTGGACGTGGGGGATGGACTATTATCGTACATCCACCACCAACAGGAACCTAAGTCACATTTTGTGTTTCATTTTATATTTGGGTGGAAGCACACTCTGGTTAAAACCCTCCCAGCAAATGTGGCAAAAAAAAGAAAATAATAATAATAAAATAAAGTTTAAAAGCATGCATGTATGAGAGCAAGTGAGGAAAATGAGAACCACAAGAAAACACTGCTAAACTGAACAGCTGATCTTAAGGGCAAATATTAATCAGTTTATAAGAAATAGCAGCCTAATTTGTTTCCAGTTAATTAAAAATAATTTCAAACATAAAAGGTGAAAGCTACAGTGTATTAAAAGGAAAGGTTTGCTTGTAATTACAGTATAAACAAAGGCAATCACAAAAAGTGCTTCAGTACAACTCAGCTGTGTGTCTCAGTATGCAGTGAGGAAAATTCAGTATTTGTGTTTGAGGCAGCAATTATTGTGTGTGCATGTGTGTGTGTTTGTGTGTGGGTGTGTGGGTGGGATGGGGTTACTGATAGGAGAGAAAGTGAGTTTATTTGTTGACAGTGTTCCAGTACTACTAGACAGCAATTTGACTACAGGGATTAATTCTCGATGACAGATATACAAAAGCTCTACCATACCACGGCACGGTAAGTGTAAAGTGGCATTTTTAAAAGAAGTAAGAAGAGGATTCTTAATCTCTCCCAGTGGTGAGTGGGTAGCTCATTAAGGGGCCAACCTGATGACTTGTTTTGACAGTAAATGAGTAATGGAGGGGATAAAAATTAGGCTAGTTGAAGGAGCACTATGCAAAACTGAGGATTTATTGTAGTAACAACCATTTAGACTCAACTGACAAGAAAATTTAGAATAAGTACGTAATTTATCAGTTAGGCTGACGACGACAACCCTGTAGACCCTCAAATTTCATGCTTATCCCACATTCTTGTCTGTTGAGTCTAAAGGGTCCTCATTTCTATGTAGTTTTACATAATGCAGCTTTAAATTGAAACTGATAGCAATTAGTTGGCAAATATATTAAATGCTGATGGACATTTGCTGAAATGTAACCACAGGAACTAAGGCACTGACTCGCATGACATTTTTTTTTAAAATACAAATTATATTCATATTATTGAAAAATTAGATTAAGTTTGATTTTCTTTTCTAGTGTTTTATACCTTGGCCCGGTCATGCATTCATTCATTCATTCATTCATTCATTCATTCATTCATTCATTCAGTGTGAAACGTCCTCTGATATTAGTATAGTTAATCCCTACTCACATGCACAAACCAGAGTGGCCCAGCTACCAGTTGACATACCTAATTTTGTTTCAATTAACACGTGTTTCTGTGCAGCCATTTTGCTACCACCATTTGATCACTTTTCATCCTGCTTAATAAACATTTCGCTCACTTCCATATGAAGCACAACATACTGGTTTGGCCAAATTTTGCATCACCTGTACTGGTACAGCTGAGGTAGCTGAAGGTGATACAATTTGATGCATCAGACAGCTGAACCTGAGGGATGCCATGTGAAGTCAACAAAATGTGCATTTAGTGGCAGTGGAATTATTCTAATTTGAAAAGCATTGAGCATCTGTGCATGAGTGCATAATATATGCGCATGTTTGCATATGGCTGCATGCATATGAATATTTGCGTGTATGTGATCCATTTTTTAACACGCTGTACCACACTGTATGTTTTTAATTCCATGTGCACCAGTGCATAAACATATGGCTCTGATTACACCAGAAGTCAAACAATTCCCACAGAAATTTTCAAAGGCTTTTCAAAATTTGAAATTTCCTCACTAAATATAATAATATGTCATTGTGTCAAGGCATCCTGTTGAACTGTCGAAACAATAAAGAGCTTTTCCTATTTTCCTTTCCTATTTGTCTCAAAGTGCCTGTAATTTTCTCACAGCAGTGAGTTTGAATCCAAGGCCCCCTGAGAAGATGCGACACTGAGCCCCCTCTTCCCGATGCATCTAATTTAGTATAGTATTACCTTGCCTGTCTGAAGGGCCCTCTGAAAACATTTCCTTTTCCTCTCACTTAAGCACCCAGGATTTGAGTAACAGGGGAGCTGTGGCTCTAAGAGGGGCTGCACAGTTTATACTGCATATGTCCTGATTAAAAAAAAAAAAATTCTGTTCCTATGTAGCATGTGCAAAGTGAATGTTAACCTCCAGAAGTAATACAGCATAGCAGTAGACAGCAGTGGTTATCAGGGACCTTTGGGGGAATGAAAATATTATTTTGACAGCCTCTCACAGACCAAAGTGGTTTCATGTCTGGAGGTTTATCTCTTGTGATGGCTTGTCTCAGGCAGAGAGGCAGGGATGGAGAGGAATATGATTGGATGTGATTCCTATGAAAACTTCCATCACTGCCGAAAGCATGGTCTCCATGTTTCTATTGGTCAAGAGCAATGCTTTCTAAACAAGGCCCACTGGGGTGTCTCTCACTACATTTTGTTTGGTAGTGTTTGGCATTATTTTTGAAACATGCAAAAATTTGGGATTATGCGAGTTGCACAGTTTCGAGCCAAGCCCGTTATTTTATCCAAAGTAATTCTGTCACTCTGTTAGTGAGCATTGATTTCTGCATTTACAGGATAATATCCTCTGGTCTCACCTTTGTTGTCCTTTACCATCCTCATTTGTAATCTAGTTGGCACAGGCACCAGTACTGGTCATGGCAATGTAACTGTGACATTAGGAGCCGAGTCGGTTCCAGAGGGATCCAAAATGTCGACCACAAATTTAGCGTGAAAGTCACATAGCCCGGGCTGTGGGGAGATAGAGAGTAAACAGTCCAAATACACAGAGCTTGTTAGTCATGGTCCCTAATTACCAAACGGTTCATGTAGGAATGTCCCAACAGTCCAATCTAGTCTGCATAGAGAAGTTGCCAGGAAAGCAGTTGGCATTCATTACTGTTCGAGTTTGAGATGATTTCAAATATATTCTTCAGAGATTGATCAAGATTTCCCGGAACAAAGTGTTATTGTTTGTTTATCTGCAACTCCGTAGTTAAAAGGTAATTGCTTTTTTTCCTTGGGTCCATAAGAAACATAACAATATTTTAATATATGACTGCATTTAAGGATGTAATGACTGTGTGGTGCAGTGAGCCTGACAGAATATTCATTTTCCCTTTTGCCAAGAGAACATGACTCATACTATGAATTGTAAATTATTACCACAGTGACACCGATGTATCATAATACCCACCGTCGCACATATCCATCATAATGTAAGTGATCATAGATGGCATGCATGTAATTGGATATGATTCCATTAATTAAATGATGAACAGCCGACAAATTGGGCCTTGTCCTCTGCAAGCAGTATTTGGGGTCATAACAGTCTGTCTGTAAACTTGAGGGATTCATTGAAACGTAAAGTCCCATGGGATTACAACGTCAGAAATAAAGCAAAACAGTGTAGGTCAGTATAAATACAGCAGCAGTGGTAAGTGTCCTTTTGGTATATTTAGCTTTGAGCAGTGGACAGTGTGTGCTCACTGGATGGCTGTGAAGGATCAGTAGTGTTCATAAGCATCAATACAGAGTTTTCATCTTCTCCCACATGTATCAGGTGTCAAGTGTCAGGCTAATGACTCACCTCCACCATGTAATGTGTGCATGTGTGTTCAGCCAGTGTCTGTGTATGTACCTGTGTATGAGGCTGTGCATGACTGAGTGTGTGCATGTGAAAAAGCAAGAGTCCATAAAACGCTTAATCCAAGCGCTCCCAGGGGAGCTCTCCATTAATTATTGCCGAGCGTTTGAAGTACAATACACCACAAGGCAACATCTGGTGCCGAGCGAGAGCACGGGCAGAGGAGGCCTCCTGGGTCGACAGCTCCCTTCACAAAGGTTGAATCTCAACTGTCACACCGCACCACAGCCTGCTTGCCCACATATCCACTCCTCACAACCAGAATAATTGAATCATATGGACAATGACGCACTTGGACACAACACAGAGGGGTTTTATGTAACTTTATCTGTGGAGTGTCTCGTTTTTATCACCAACCCTATTTATAATAAAGTGGCTTTTGACCATTATGGACTCTTGAAAAGCGATATTTCTTTTATTGAATAGCTGCCAATTGCTGATATTTTGTGCCAGTACTCTGTCTTTTGACATTTTTTCATCTCCATGCCAAAAAACTCAAGTATTCAGTGTTTGCACCCAGAAATTAATTCTTGACAGGATGGAAAGGCTTCTAAAAAATGTGTAAACGATAATGTGACACTAAAGCTCTCCTTTCTAAGCCAAGCTAGGGAAATTCTCCTCAGGATAGAAGCTGCTTAAGGCAAGGGCAGAGAGACTCTGGATTGCTACTTTTAAATGAAGAATTAATTTACATCAAACATTATTGAAAAATTGAAATGAGTGAAAGAAAAAAATGCTAAGAAAATACAATTTCACAGGAGTTTTTCATTTAGACTGTTAAGTGTATGATCAGACAGAAAACTCCATTATATTGGATGTGGACAGGACTTGCTGACCAATATCCAATATTTAATTAAGGGCCAGTAAAAGTCAAATACATTGGCAAACTTTCAGATGCATGAGACTGTGCATCGAGTTTTAATTTAGAACGCAGTTTGAAAAGTGTGTCTGAGCAGAGCCAGAGCCTAGGTGAAGAGCTCTGTGATGTGATTTCTAATATCTTTGTAGCTATGTATTAGAGAAATAGGGTTTTAATTTTGTAGTGCTGTATGCGTGTGAATTAAAAGTGGGCAGATACCAATCACAACCACAATGCCACCCTGCCACAATACCATGCAATGGTGCCACTGTGTGGAAAGAAGCTGCACACACAGCACATCCAGCAAGTTCACAGAGTGGGAAGCAGTGTCAAAAAATAACACCTGTGCTGCTTAGGAGTTAGGGCGAGTGAGTATTGTTGCAAGCTTTTAGCATTTTTACAGCCTTGTTATAAACTATATTAATGTCGACTGCACCTCAAAGATTGTGCAACTACTGGTGCATTTAACAAGCGACAATGTCCAGATTAGCATACTTATAACAGGGGCAGAAGTTTTTGCATGCACCTGTAATTAGTGCATACATGATTTATGCATGTCAGGAGTTAGCAGCTGTTTGCAGACCTCAGATCCCACTGTAATTCAAAATGCATTCGAACGTTGCACCAGCATTCAGAAACGATGCAAAAACCTAGACTAACCATTTACAGCTTCATAGTACTGTCAGTATTATTACATCAGTCAATTTGAGAGTGAAAGAATGCTTTCAATCCAATACTTACACTAAATTTGTGGAGGGATAACAGAGGCATCATAATCTGATTACAGGTTCAGCCTCTGCAGTGATATTGTGCTTTTTAATGTCCCTAATCATATTTGCATTCATCAGCAGTCAATGGCTCATACTGGCTTCCCCATTTACATTACTGGGGGTATTACTGCCTTTCATTCTGACAAAACAACAACAGCAACAACAACAACAACAACAACAACGTTTATAAGTCATACTCTTGAAACCATATATAATCCTTAAAAATAATTTTTCTGCTAAGAAGTAAGTTTTACATCTCTGCAAATACTTATAACCAGAGTGGAAAATGGCATGAATGTGGGTGATGATTTCCAGGTGATGCTACAAACAGACTTTTCATAAATTTATTAGAAGGTACATTTGCTAGACTAAACATATTCAATATTCTATGACTGAATAAACATGACAATCTTCTGATTTGGGTTGTAGCCTGGTAGGTCTTATATTCTACCACACCCATACCCTCTATATTAGGTCACGCTCAAATTCTGACTTGAGAGGGAAATTTGGAGTAGCCCGGCCAAACTTTTTTAGTCGATAGTCCAACACATTTACATTTTAGGCTTAGCTGGTATTATAATTGAGGGAAACTTACAATAAGTGAAGAATTTAGGGATTAGTGTTTTGGCCAAAGACATTTTGACATTTTGGCTCTGGATAGCCACACACTGGCTGTTGCCATCATCAAACCTGTGACCTTTTAGTCACAAGGGCTAGGGTTCACCTAAACCTCACTCTCCAACTACTAGGCCACCCTGTTGCCATAGTACAGCCTATGTTTTTGCTGTTAAATCGAAATTTTTCCTCCTTACCTGGTGCCTTATATTCTGTTCACAATCTGTTTCACAATATCTGCTTTTAACAGCTAAGTGACAGATTGTTTATGACATGAAGATAATGGATGCGCACTGCAGAACCATAAAACGAGATGACACTGATAAATACCGCCCTTCCTTTGTCTGACTTGACTGTAAACGCTCTGTGAACTACATTTCCTGATATCCTGTGAAAAGGACCAAATTATTTTTTATGCAGATACATGAGGAGGTAGGTTGCACTATTCTAAGTGTCTTTTCAAAAGATAAGATTTATAAATGTTCAGTCTTCACCAGATCAACAAAAGTTGCCCGTTGCCACAGAATGTATCCTTCTTTATTTGTGTAAAATGGCTGTTGTTATCTGTTGTGTACTTTCGCCCCTCAGATCATGATCATGGGAAATCACAATCCAGCCCGTGTTATACTCATGTCTCTTGGATCGATCATCTTATTAGTTGCAATAACATTCAATTCATTGGCGGGATTTGGTGCTAAGTCAGGTGAATATATGTCAGATTGCTCTAATCATTTAAAGCCTGTGTACTGTGTGATATGATATATGAATTCTATACATGTGCTTTTTGTTGATTCAGGTGTTTTCAAGCAGAGAATAGAAGATGTGAAACTGAAGTATAGAACACCCTTAACCCCCGCTGAATGGGCTATTTTTGTGTGGGATTTCATATATGTTTGGCTCTTTGCCATGTTTGTGTACTTCTTAGTGGGACTCTGTAGAAGGTAGGCCTCTACACCTCTTCATCTTATGCAGTTTAACCACTAACAATATATATTATTTTATTTTCATAACACAAAAATAATGAAAAAAAAAGAAAAAAGAAAAAAAAGCATATTCTTCCACTGTAACTGTGCATTACATTGCAGTGATGCATCCATTTCTTACTAATTTATCCTCTTACTTAACTGCATATTGTAAACCCAGTCGGCACTGCACTAGGTAGATCTTTATATTGCTCTGCAGTTAAAAGAAAGTGTCATTTTATTTCCACATAGACACTATTTGTTTGCTTTGCTGTATTTCACCCCTGACCCAAACAATATTACCCTTGCTCGTCAGGAATGTTCGTGAATGGATGTACACCACTCCTGCAGTGCTGCCCTATGGATTTCACATCTCCATGATCATCAATATTTGCTTGAACCTTGCATGGTTATTCCTGTTTGACAGAGAGTAAGTGCACAGTTTAAGTGTTCCTGCACAATCCAGACACGTCTCTCTATTTTTAGAGCAAGATTAACAGCTGTGTTTTCTTCATGTGTTTTCTTTGCATTTTCCTGACAGTCTCAAATTTTCTGTGTATTCTACAGGCTGCTGTTGCCTGCACTGATAATCTCAGTGCTACTGACTTTCACCAACTACATGCTTCTCTTTTTCTCCTGTCATGGAATGAAGATCTATGGAGCGTGGTTGAACAAGTATCACACCGCAGACCTTTGGCTCCTCAGAATATTGGTAAACTAAATCATGGCCTGTTTCCTGGAAATAGATCAAATAATATAATAATGATAGACAAATGCATTTTTTGAGATCTCTACTTAATTTAAAAGGCAACACACTTAATCTAACTCTCGGTTGAATAATTCACATATGTTGTTCTTATTCCCATGACCTCGCACAATGAAATAAGCATTTGTGACCACAAAAACCTTTTTGTGAGATGAATACTGATGCATAACGCTCTTGACAACAAAGAGGAAACTTTAACTGAAAGCTTATACAATGTTTGTCTTAGGTTGTGCAACCAAATACATCAGCTCCAGATGATGTATACTGTATGTTAAATGACATTTTATGCGGCCATACAAAGTGATTTATCATGTTTCTATACAGTAGGAGGATATACAGAATGTTCATTTGTCCTGACTAACCTGTTCTAGATCACAGAAGAAAAAAAAGATACAATTCAGTCATATTTCCTTTAATCTCTTTCTGGGAAACCGGTCAGTCAGCAAGATTGCATTTGTTAAGTCCTATTGCACACAGCTGACAGGGTGAACACTGGCCTCAAGTCTGATGCTTCCAATGCCTAAGTCTCAAGTGTGCATCTTTGCCGAAACACCCCTGACTAGGGTAGTGGATCCCACTAGCTCAGATGATCAGCTCAGTCACCCCCTGCAGAGCATCTGCCTGAGATTAGGAGGTGAGAAGCAGCCCAGCTGGGCCACGGCAAAGACCCTGAGAAAGGTTTCCAGTCCCTCCCCGCTCTCCACTCCACATCAAAGGAGCGAGGGATGAGGCCCTGTGACAGACCAGCATCCTTTTCAGCAAATGTATTTCTGCATCAGGCTGGCAAATGTTACAGCATTAGGATATTGCCTGCTGCCTCTGAGCTGGTCATAGCTTCCACATTGGCTGCTTGCCTTGAAAATGAACATATTTTGGTATGTTTACAGAACCCAGAGTCTGCTCTGCATATAATCTCTGTTTTGCCCTATGATTAAGGTTAAAGACTCATGTTAAGTAAATAAATCCTGGATATTCACATGGCAAATGAGGGAAAAAAATCTCAATCAAGCTTTCAAGTCCTCTTTCTGTCTGTTAAATCAGGTGCAAAATGGAATGGCGCTGTATGCAACATGGGGAACCATTTCCACTTTGCTGAACTTGACAATATACTTACAATATCAGACATCGACATCAATATGTGACTGTGCAATGATTTCACTGATGTTGCTTCTGATGAAGCTGTTAGCCTGGTGAGTCAGTCTCTCTGCTGTGTTCTGTCATTTAACTGTTCTTTGTTTTTATCAAAGCGCTCCCCTGTGTGGCGAGGCTCGAGCAAACTTTGAGTTTTCGAAGGAGTCAGACTCCTTTGGCTTTGTCTCTTTTGGATGTTTCAGATTTGCTTTTTCACCTCTTAGGTTTTTACTGGAGAATTTCCACCTGGATGAGCACATGCGCTACATCGTAACCATCTACCCTGTGGTCATTGTGTGGCTAACAGGCAGTCTGCCGAATTCTGGCCCACTTGGAAGCGACGGTTACATTTTCACTGGTACGGTTTGTAACTTGAACTCAGCGAAATTAGCACACCGTATCGTTTCTAATACTTTTAAGTGTTTGATCAAATTTCTCTGACACATTGTACAATTTGACCCCTGCTCTCCTCTTCAGCGGTAATCCTGGCTATATCCTGCATCATGTTTGTGGCACGCCTGGCCCTGGTCATATGGAGGCACCAGAAGAGACCGCTTTACAACAACAGTAGTCTCAATTTGTCACCAGTAGAAATTGCCTTGACACAGAGGAAAATATTTCTGTGAATGATAACTTGAAGAGGAGCAATAATGATCATTTAAAGACTTTTTTATTTTGCTCCACACACCTGCACCAAACACTTACTCTGAGCACAACAATCCTTCCTGTTATGATAACTGTTAATGATAACTTATAATATTCCCTAGAGTGTTCTCGTGACCGCCTGTTTATATACTGATTTATTGTTGTATCTTGCTACATATGATGTAATGCAGTCAAGTGAAAACAGCTGTGTACTGAAGTACCAAAATAAATTGGCTTCTTATCTTCTGGTAATTAAAGAAAAAAAAAAATAGTCCCACAGGGCAAAGTGTCCTAATGTCAGCATCGGCTTGTGTTAGTTTGATCAGAGAGAAACAGATAACACCAGTGCCTGGTTCACATTGCATTCTGGCCTGGAAATCTCCAATCTAGACAGATGCTATCTTTGTGCACCTTGTCCAATACAAATAAAGCAGAAAAGGGGCTAAAACCCACCCCGCCCTGACCCACAAGCTCACACACATGCACTCATGTATACACACATATACACAAACTGTACTCCATCTGTATTACCTACAAACACACAGGTGTGTTCAGATGCCATAAAATGTTACTCCCCACTATCCAAAGTCCAACGTATTAGAGTGTGGTGATGAGCGCTGTGCCTCACAGCCTGCCGAACTGTGTTCACCATGGAGGGGTCCCAGATGTTTGTCCATTCTGTGGGAAGCAGTAACCATGTAGTGAAACACGGTTTGAGCATTGCCCTGGCTGTCCTTGCTCAGGTGTGCTGTGAGATCTTCCGTATTCTGTCAAAAGAAACCCATGTGCCCAACGGTGAGTGTCAGTTTTATCCGATTATATAATGAAGCAGTATTCAGAGCTAGGAATAATACTATTTGATGATTTGAATAAGTTTCTCTTTTATTTATGAGATATGTTCTTCTGCATGCTTTAAAAAAAGAAAAAAAAAGTATATGCACAAAACCAAATAATTGCATAACAGTTTTAACAATAACAGTTTTTCCACATTTAAAATAGACTTGCTTGGGTTAAAAATATGCATAACTTTGTTTAAAAAACATGATTAAAATATTAACGTTTTAGCCACGCAAAATATTCAGTAAAGACATTTTAATCGACACGTTCTTTTCTGGAAGACCTTTGCCTTGCCTCTGATTGCACCTGATGACATTATCATAAGCTCTTGCCCTGGATGGAGGCCAGTTAAACTTATCCTTTTTATTCAGTTCCAATGAAGTCCCATATAATTTTAAAGGAAGTGTCAAGTACTTTTAATAAGCTTTATAAAATACTTGACACGTGCAACTTTCACTTGGACTACAGCCTTATCCAGGGCAAGATGACCCTTAAACTCATGACAGCCATATAATCTAGATATATAGCCATATAACTCCCAAACTGAAGTCCCTTCAGTCTGCTGAAGGGACTTGTAGCTACTCAGCTATACAAATCAAAACAGGTTACAGATTTGTTATAGGAATGTCCTAGTGACAATATGTCAGAGTCTGGAAAGTCATCTTTGTGGACTTATGTCACCATGAATAAGTTGTTGATTGTGAGATCCGACTCCTTTTGGCCTACAGCTCTGTTTAAGACCTCGTCCAGGAATGTGTCTGAGACGTTTCCCCTGGAGGTGACCATGGACTGGTGGTCAGAAAATAACTGGGTTATGATTCACATTTGGTCCATGGCCTGGCTTGTGCATTCAGTGATCAACCTTTTTAAAAGGTACGAATGCTGCTGGCTATTAAACAGTGTGGTAATACATGGCAGTACATAACTGTAGGCCACACACAAATGTATTATTTGGATTCACATGAAAATATCTACATTACACGTTGTTTTACCAGTGGTTCTATGGTAAAGTATGTGATTGCAGCTAAGATGAATGAATGAATGAATGATTTTATTTTATTTGGTCTTTCAACTAACAGCAGTAAAAAGGAACAGCATTTCTAGATCCGTACACAACAACACAAATTTCAATAACAGTAATATACTGTATACAAACACATAATGGAAAATAATAAAAATAGCCAAGAAAATAGTTAATGCAATAAATATAAATGCACATAAATATTTGTGCACAAATTAGTGCTCTGTGTGTACATATATGCACCTGCCCAGAGGAGACAAAAAGAAAGAGAGAGAGAGAGAGAGAGAGAGAGATAGATTATGATTATTATTATTTCTCCTGCAGAAATGTGTTTGGTCCCCTGTCTTGCAATCCAGAGATCCACCCTCCAGTATTTTATCTGATATGGACCTTGATTAACATTGCAAGAATCTGTAGCATGCTTCTGTGGGACTCATGGTAAGTTTCATTCAGTGTTCTTATAATAAATTTAAATAATTTATTTTTCTCCACATAACTCTCTCACACACAGAGAAACACACACAAGTGCACAAGCAAATCCAAGATGCAGTTGTTTCTTACAGTGATTTGCTTGGAGCCCTCTTTGTGAAATGGATCATGCCAGTCCACGGCTTCTACATGCTGTACATGTCCTGCTGTAACCTGAACAAGCACAAAGCCTGGCTTGTCATCAACAACCCCAGTGAGACCTGGTGGATACGTTACCTGGTGAGATGTCTTATAACAAAAGCCTAATTATTTTGCAGTATTCATGTTAGGGAATTAGGGGCAGAGATGGCAAAAACCTCATCTTGTGAGATCATATATAACATTTCTGGGTAAATATTGTACCATCACCAAGAGTGTCACCATTCTTTGACTGAATTTTGAGTGCATTTCTTAATTTAAAGGCGTCCGCTCTTTCATTTGTCACAGACCCAGAACGGGTTAGCGCTGTTTTCCTGGTGGACTCTCTTGGAGGCTGTGGTGTGTCTTGGGGTAGTCCTAAAGTACAAGGCGGGTTTTCAAGACCCTGTGGTCAGCACTACAGTCCTCACCATGATCTTTGTGTGCATGGTGACCTGGTAAGCCATGACGCCGCTCTCAAGCAGGGCACTATTAATCAAGATCAATCAGGAAAACATTCAATTTTTGCTTCATTTTTTTTTGTTGCCCAAATATGTTTTTTCCCATTAATCAGACAAGATAAAAGTATGGAAGGATATCATTTAACAAAAAACATCAACAGGAATTAATGATATTTCATGTGGCTCTCCTCAGGTTTGTCTTCCAGAGCTTCCTGTTCACCAGATACATGCGCTACACTTTTACGGTTTACCCCATCCTCATTCTGGGCCTGGGTGCCATGTTCACCAGAGGCTACCGCGTCCATGACCTGGCTGTAAACACAGTCTACTGTGGTAAGACCTGAACCTTAGAGCGGTTAATATTGATTTGATCATAAGACGCTTTTGTTTTTGTTTTGTTTTTCGAAGTTTAATCTGAATGCTGCCGTCTCTAGGGATCCTTATGCTCCTGGTGACCCTCCTCAGCTTGATTCACTTAATCTCTGCATGTTTCTACGTGGAAAACTCTTCTGGAAAAGACCCCTCTTTGACATTTGAGGCCTGTGAGACAGTATGTCAACCTGAAGGCAAGAATAACCCAAATGCCAGAGGTGATATCATCAAGAAAGTCTTCTGCAAAATCTGAAAACAAGTAAACAAAATATATGTAAAATTAAAAAGAAATGATGACATGGTGCAAATAAACCAATTTCATGCATTATGTAGTGGCATCCACTTTGTCTGAATTTGTATCCATTGTTTTCACTGAAGTATGAGAAGAGCTATCATTTGCACGTGCACTTTGCATTAATGACCAAAAGGGGGTAGCATGTATTCATTCCACACTGAGAAAACAGCTATGACCCTCAGAAAACTATGCTTTGCCACAAGAGGGCACATTGTCTCAGGTATTTAAAGGGTAAAATAACCCAAATTATATATTAGACATATCCTTTAAAACTGAAGTTCATGAACAACAGAGTTCAGCAAAGAGGATGAAAAGGATCCAGTGTGAAACAAACAGCTGTTCTGTGAATGTCTTGTTCAATCTCTGTCTTGTTCACAGCCATTAAATTCAAAGACACACTTTAACCCGCACAAATTTAAACGACATTGAACTCATGGAAGTTAAGATCAGAATTTTAAAAGCCTTGATAATTCGACACCTCGTAGCTGGTGGTTTTTACTTTCAAAACTCTACCTCGACAGAAATATAGATAGCGATGTTTTCTAATTTGGAAAACAATAAAATCCCTTAAAATCTCTTCTCTCTCTCTGTGTCTCTGTCTCTCTCTCTCTCTCATCTGTGACGCGCTACCAGAGCGATAATCACACATGCTCAAGTTTATAAGGGCCCTCTTTCTTGATGTGGCTTAAAGAATAGAATATAAAATATCAAACATGCCTACTGGCTGCAGGGAAGAGCGGTGCGATGACCTTTGTTGAGGACACTGAGATGAATGGAGCCGAATGGCAGATGAAAGCAGCGAACAAAAGACAAAAGAGACAGAATGAGACTGTCCATGGATGGATGCACTGACCACGCAGCCGAGCAAATTGGTCTTCATGAGCACTATAGCTTTGTTCAGTGGGACAAAATAAAGAAATTACATGCAAAATGTTCCCTTTTTTCCCCATTGTCACATACTGAAATGTGTTTGATTAAGATACAGAATGTGTTTGAAACATTTTTTGGTTAGGGGTTTAAAGGATGCTCTGAAATTTTAAAATCATTTTCTGATTAAACAAACAAATGGACAAAACTGTCCATTTACTACATTAGTCAGAAAGCCACTTTTTATTGCTATTGTGAAATGCTATTTTGGTGTGTTTCTAGACAGATCATAGATTGCAAAAGTGTTTTGTGTAGTGGGTGGATGTTTGTGACCCTGATCATATGCTTGCATTGGCAATTTGTTGACTGTCTCATTAATTAACAGTAAACTCTGTGGTGGGTTTTTCACTCTGACTTTATAATGCACAACTGATTAAGTCTGAGGGTCGGTGTATTAGGCCAAAGGAGCCAGCAACAGCAACACAGCATAGCACACCAGTTTTGCTCTTTCACAGTTCGTTGAACAAATGCCATTGTCATCATCAGGGCAATCACAGTGTTGTGCTGGACAGGACCCAGTGTTCTTACCATGCAACAGGAAAAATCCAGCAATATGTGTTGCAATTGCAAAGAAATCATACTTGATCTTGTGCTGTAGAGGTGGAACCTGTTTATTCGGCCTGACACACACGTTTCCCCATTCTAAAAATGAAGTATTCCATCCTGACCCATTTCCAGCTGTTTTCAGATCGTGTCAGTGCAATCAGAATTTCCTTTAAAACTGTCTTCCATTTACTGGCAAAACAAATTATTCAGTTTGCTATAAATACCTACAAGAGCTGAAAGTGGTTAATTTATAGATGGCAGGTGATAATGTGTTATTGCAGTGCAAAGTCAACTAAATAGGCCTTAAATTGCTTTATGAATATGGGTCCTGCACATATTGCAGTGTGGTTTTATCACATTTCTCCACCACCGCAGAGGCCAAGTCCTCCCTGGAGTAAAACATTGGGGAAAACGGCATAACTGAAGAAAGTAATGGAGGTGTTTTGCTGTCTGGAGGCCTTGTAATTGTTTTTTTACTCTCCAAAGACCTTTTTCCATAAGAGAAATAACCTAGATATGCAAATGCGTATTTGCAATTAATTTAATTCATATAATTATGCAGAGAAAAGAGATTGGGATGGAAAGAAGTCTCACCTTGTGGCAAGCTGTCCTCCCACTCAAGCTCCCTCACTCTGAGGGGTACAACTAAATTAGCTTGTCTGACTGACAAGAATATTGAAGTATGCTTGGCTAAACAGATGAACATCAATTATCCTTAGTGTTTGAACATTTTAATGACTATTCTCCAGTCTTCTAGAACGAACAAAAAGCTGAAACACAGTGTTGTGGGGTGTAATCAATAACCGCAAAAAGAAAGAAGTGGCTGCTACTTATTTTCCAACAGGGGTATTTTTCTGCTGGATGTATGTTGGATATTAACTTCAATGATGGCTCATAAAATTCAGAGACAAAATATGTCAAACACTGTCCTCTATGGTTTAAAGCATTTTCATTTCACTCTTTTATTGCATCAAGTTGCACTGAGCTCTGTCCTTGTGCAATCATTTCCTTTGAAACACCTTGTGATAAACCTGGTCGGTTAAAAGCTATTATGCAAAAATACTGATTGGAATTGAACTGGCCAGGTATCTGCTTGTTCTCAACAAATGAAATACTCACTGTGTATTTATAAATCGGTAATCCATTTCTAAAGGCAAATCAACAAGAAAATAGAATAGTAGTAATAGACATCAGAATTAGATTGATAAGACTATGACAGAATCATATAGTGATAAGAGAGGAATGATTCTGTTATTTCATATGGCTCATTTTATACTTTTTTTGAACAGAAAATTTTGTTGCCTGCTCTGTTGAATATTGACAATATTTCAAATGTTAGGCATGGAGAGCATGGCTAAAGGAATTGAATTAATCAATGAGCTGAAAATATTATGAAATTATCTTCCAGGAGTCCCAGTCTGCCAAAGCAGGATTTGTTTATAAAATGATGAAAGAGATTCATTAAAGAACCATAATGTTTAGAAAATCAGAAGTGGGACGAAGGGCTTTTTTCTCCTCTGGCAGTGATGTCCTGATTAACTTGTAAAAGCTGCCCTTACTTCATATTAACTGACACATGAGAGATTTTCATTCCACTTTATATATACAATGGTCAGGGATATTTTTGTGAATATAGATAATATAAAGCAATATATACATATAAAATGCACCCAAATTCACTTAAGTTCTCCTCACTGAAGATTGTTGCTTCACAGCTCATCAAGTAACCACCAACAAAAATTGTTAGCTTAAACTATAAATCACCAATGTGTTATGTCAGGCCATTATGTAGAGCTAATATCTTTGAGTTCCTCTCAAATAATATTACACAAACCCTGTTGGCGCACTGTGTTCACACACAATAAATGTGTCTTGGATATATAACCAGGACTCCGATGTAGGGATTTGAATACTGATGTGTTTCAGCAGAGTATTAAAAATTTGCACATGCTGCATGCATTTCTAAACAACTGATAGAGCTACATCAACATGCAAGTGCTGGTGTACTGGCCTTCAGTGGAAGCAAGCATCAAACTTTAACAATACTGGATATTAGAACTGTGGCACAGTGATGCCAATTAGCATGGTAAGACAATTAGAATATATGCAAATGTACCAAATTAATTAATCCCATGACACAGTCACACTAATTAGGTGGTAATCCCTGACTCCTATTCCTCCATATTTAACACCAACTCAGTCAGTCCAGATTTGGGGACAGCAGGCACCAAAGAATGAAAACACTAGGAATAATTATTACTGTAAATGGGTGATTTTTTTATTAAATACATCTGGCTAATTAGGAGTGGTACTTTTCTCCAATAATTGGCAGATGAGCATTGACAGAGCCAGTCTTCTAGGACTCAAGCAAACCAAGAAGGAACTTGTTGGTGTTAATCAAAAGATACAGACTTTAATTTACACTTCTAATGTAGCGAGGTGATAATTATAATTAACATGCTCCTCTAGTGGTCTATAAATGACTTATGGCACAGTGCGGACAGCAGACACAGAAACCAGATTATTCTCATTTCCCTAACTATCAAAGACACACATAATGTTTATACTTAAAAAGACACAGATGCTGTATTTATTTCAGTCAAATGGGACCTGGTGGAACCATATTCTGGACTGTCTGAAGAAATATATTCGGATTCTCTCTCAGCTGAAATATATATTCCATATCTGTGGTTTACACACTGTTTGCTATTTGTCATTCCACTTGTATTGCTCAGTTTTACTGGAACATCCTTGTCACAAGGTGACAAGGATGTTCCAGACAACCTATGGCAACCTATGGCATAATGAACTGCTGCACTACTGGATACCAATTACCCCCCGCTGCTGAAAGACTGGAACAGTTCACTCACTCTGACTGGACTCTTTTAGTGTGTTCATCTTTAGCCTACTTGCATATAGTAATTTAGGTCTTGTCTGTGCTAAATGCAACTTGTGCTCCCTATAGGGTGTCAATCTTGTATTGTGTACCTATCTTGTGTCAGGTGTCAACACCAATTAATCAAGTCAAATTCCCTGTGCTCCTTGTGGCTGCCCACATAAGTGCTCTCCAAGACTTCCTGTGAATGTCAGCTTGGCAAATCTTTAAAATGCCTAGCAGAAGAAAACAGACCTGAAAAATGTATATACAACATAGACATAACTATCATGATTTGATTCTCAGAATTTAAATAAAATTTAAACTTTGTAACCATTGCATTTAGATACATTTGGTTGGATGTAGATATTAGCTTTTACAAAGCAGCAAAAAATAATGCCCACAATTCTGAAAATGTCTTTTATATTCCGTTGTCAAGTCACGTTCATCATACTGACTAATTAAACATAATAATGACCATCTTCTTCTTTGCAGGGGAGTGACATCACTCTGTCCAGTTGTTTACTGTCAGTTATGAACTCTGCTGTATGGTTATACTGTTTTTTGTTTGTTTGTTTTTATTCCCAGCTTTAGCATTAGTGATCCCGAACTTGTTATTCAAACTGAAAAATCGAATGTGTTCTAAATGCCATGAGTAAATGTCAGTTTATTTTTTTTCCAAAGTAAAGCAAATGGATTTGAATGTCATGTGAAATATAGAGTTAGATGACAGAAGTATCAGTCGATGAGCAGCAGAATATAGTGAACGGCGCTTCGTGAAATTCATTTAGAAATAGCACTGCAATCTGATTCAGTCTTGTTGAGTTTAATTTATGTGTTATGCTGGATCAAGAGAACGAACATGCCTGTAAAAGGGGGGATGGGTAATAAAAATACACACTGCAAGCCATTTTGAAAATCAAAACCTCAAATCCAGTCCACACGTGAGACCAAGGAAATCAGACACAC